>BPTQ01000009.1:172322053-172442097 GCA_019973895.1 Chrysanthemum seticuspe | reverse complement strand
AGAAGTACAAGCAAACCTTAAGACATGGAGAAACACTCTAAGAGTGGCTGTAGGCAATGTATATTCAAAACATGCGAAACCTTGGCTTTAGTAATACTAAACACACTCTGTTACCTAACGATGTAGATGGAACTTGAACATGTAGAAGCACATGGAGACGCTGAAGTTAAAAGCTCCTGCTTTTAAAAGACAATCTCCCCTTCTCAACATTTTGGGATTTTAGCAATTGAACACTTTACTGGCATTACGGGGATTAGATGCTTAGGCATTTTATTAGCTCGAGCAGTTTATGAATACTATTATTTTAATATACCTCGTAAACTCTAAACATTGAAACTAAAATTGCACGTTTATTTTTCGTTGTGTAATTCAAGACAAAATCAAAGCATTTAGTTTCCCTTCCAAAAATACATTAAGTACATTTAATTGTTTTATAAGTTAAATATGTGTATTACATTTTAATGTGTTGCTTTTTATTTGCACGTTAAAATCAAAGTTACAAATCTCAAATGCTCCATATAATTTTATTATCATAAGTATTTGACGAGCTCGATTATTTTACGGATTCGTAGATTAGGGGCATTACGGTCATTTCACAAGTTAACGATTTTAGGGTTTTACAACTCTTCCCCTCTAACAGAAAATTTTCGTCCTCGAAAATTGAAGTCGCAGAGGTACACGAAGATGTACAAGTTCAAGGTAGATGTAGCAATCCATTGTCTCACACAAATCATAATGATTTCGGTTCCAAAGCGTACAAAACTTATATGTAACGGATGTCGGTGAGAATCTCACAAAGAGGTACAGAATTCCAAACGAACATGAAGAGTGACAAATAACGGATATAAGTCATATTCCATTCACGTACCAATCCCAGGCATTTCCGAAAACGTCGTATGGTTCCAATAAGTTCAAATTATATGATCTCGGTATTATCACGTTGATCAGGCGTCATAATACTTGCATCACATAACAAGCCCTTATTGTTACCATATTCTGTCCCGGGTCATGACAAACCACATAGCCAAAATCACACAAAACATATCACATACAGATATCAAGTAACATACCAAAGCAGACCAGATCACATACATACAGCATATACCACATCAAAACAACTTACCATACCACAAAAGAGAGAAGGCCATCAACTAGCATAAAATGGTTCCTCATGACTCATTACTGACGATCCAAAAGAAAAGCTGAGATATCACCAAAATGCTATATCATAAAACTTCACGATTCAAACCGAGTTCTGAGCAAACCAAAGAAAAGTAATACCGATCAAAATCACTGAACAAAATATCAACCGCCTCAAAACGCATGACAAACGAATCAGAGTAACATAAGTCGCGCCCAAATCATATGAAGTAGATGAACCTTCTCAGCCACCAGTTGAATCTTGTCTCCATCTTTTGCGTCTTTGGTTGATACGTCCAGCTTCCTCCAGCAGCATCCTGATGTCTCCAGCAGCACGGCAGTCGGGTGCGGCTTCTGCTTCACGAACCTCTCCAGCTCAAGGACTGTTGCAGCAATGCAGGGTCGGCACCATCATCTTCGACTCTACGAGAAATCACCATCTAACGATCGACAAACGGATGTGCGAAGACAAAATAAACAAACTCATATGCAAAGAGAAGAAGGCCAAATTAGTGAAGACAAAAGATTATCGAAGTCAAATCTGAACAACAACCAAAAGGAATCGAAAGAGATCAGAACAGACGGAAGCCTAGTGTCTACCCAAATCCTCACAGGTCAATCCTAAGGCCAACAAGACGAAACCTAGTCTCTAATACCATAATTGTAACACCCCAACCCGACAAGGGTAGAAGTGTCACATTCTGGTGTCATATCAGAACATACAATTAAAATCTTTGCAAACGAAAACCTTAAAATGAAGCATCAAATCATATGAACAATTGACTGACAAGGAAATACAATATCCAAAATGAAAGGAAAACTCAAAACAAAAGCTCTTCAAAATAAGTCCCAAAGTAATAAGGTGCTAGGGTTGGTCCACTCAGATACTCTAACTCTCAGCCCATCGAAGCCCATCTTCCAACCTAAAAACCTGCCGCAGGAAAAGAAATGCGGCTGAGCTTAAAAAGCCCAGTGAACAGATATAACAAAACGAAAGCTAGACAAAAGAAGAAATACGGAATGAAACAAAGGATCAATAGTAAGGTTGCAACGGAAAGGAAACAATGAGTCAATGAGGATCCCGCATAACACAATTATACAGATATCCAGCAAGAACAACAACCAAGGAGAACACAACAAGCAACGCATCCATGACATATATATATAATCACATATAAGCAAACAGACATACAAGCACCGAAATCAAATTAAACATACCAAACGTCGCATTCACTCAACATAAGAATAGCACGCAGTCTGATCAGGAAATCAGAATATAAATAAGCCAACAGAGAAACTAAAAGCAAGCGGAAGCAATTAATTAGGAAGTGAACATGGCAATCCCACAAGACAAATAACAAACAGATTAATAACATCACAAGTATCACAATAGCGAAAATACTATAAGTAGTCAAGACAAGGTCACCACATGTATCAAATATGAACTCAACCTGAACACTATAATTGAATGAATTAAGGATATAGCAGAGCAATTTAGCAAGTTAACAAGCCAGACCACATAAGTTGAACCATTCACCCAATCAAACCGTAGCATAAACAGAAATGTAAACATGGCAGGTCAACAACAAGCAGGTAAAGATACTCTCGGATAGTCAAGTCCACGAGGTTAACTGAACGAAGTACACATATTAAACAGACAAAACTAACGATTACACATTAGCATGGTCGCCAGACAATTCAGAGGGTCACATAACAGTGAGATCACATATCATCAGATGAAAACAGGTAACTCAGATAACTGTATATTAATCATATCGCAGCAGAGAAATCAGTAGTCACATAACACATGAAAAGCATAATCAAATCCAATAACATATAATAACCCGGTACGTGAATGGAACCATAGTCTGAAGTAACGGAATGAAAATGTGACAGATCAATGTAATGGAGTATCTATATCTTGGTAAAAGTGAATCATATAAGGGTATTGAGTAATGAACAAGTAATACAGATTATGGTGCGTTGGGGAATACGGAAGGTACAATATAAGTTTATCAAAAGTGTAAGGGTTATCATAATTCTATCCCGAGCCAACAAAACAAACTAATATCAATAGTGGCAATAGCAGCCAAGTATCCAATAGTAACCATTGTATTCGGAGGGGTGACCTCGGAATACCAAACCAATAGGAGGGGAGACCTCAAGTAACCAGTGGAGTAGCTAGCTCCCAAAATGTGAGGGGGTGTAATGCACACACGCACCGCGTCACCAAAACATATCATATCATATCAAATGCAAATCAAATCAAATCAAATCTAGGATGCATCCATACGCCCCTGCAAAACAATAGTGGCCATACAATATATCTGAAGCGCGCATATTCAATACAAAATAGGGACGGTGTGGAACATCACTCAACCACACTAAAGTCATGCCATTGGTGCATCAATGACACGGACATGGAACCCCCATGCCTAGTTAATGGCTCGGGTATCAACTGACAGGTCAAAGTGTATAGTATAGAGATCAATCAATATCAAAGGTTCAGTATTAGCAATTCACAAATCAATATCAATAATCCAATATCAATGGTTCAATTATCAAAGGTCCAATAGCAAAGGATCAATATCAAAGGTTCAATAGCAAAGGGTCAATATCAAAAGTTCAATAGCAGAGCAAAGTTTCAATATCAAATTGGCAAGAGGTCAAAGATGCAAAGAGATCATGTGAAACCTTATGAGAAAGGTCAGAATATCTGTACCTTAACGCCAATGAAAGGAAAGCAAACGAATGAATGAACACGAAGACACAACGTCACGTCTCCTTCAACGAATCTACACGGATTACGATTTGTTTAATACTTGTTAGCTCATTTAAGTCATAACGGATTAATCGTATTTATATTTTTAGAGTTATTAAGCGTATTCTCATTTTTAGTTATGGACCGAATTAAAATACTTTAGGGTAACAATCATTAATTTGCCAAACTTAGGGGTTATAAGTAATAAATGGTAAACTTAAAGGTTTGCATGTGACATATTACTAAAGAATTAGGGCTTAAAGTGTAACATAACTAAACATTTTATTTTACAAATAGCTTTCATGTACATTTAATAAAAAAGAAAAAAAAACACTTTATAGTATACGTTCGGTCCATCTTTAAGCTTGCTCGCGGTTCATATGACTAATATTTACGACTTAGAAACCATGCATTATGACAAATCCCCGTCTCCACTTCCCCGACACGCTTTCAAAATACTAAATGACGCACACGAAACTTCCGCGATCACCCTCAAACTCTCCCCCACGAGTTCATTTCCCATACCACATCAACTACACATTTCTATACATAATAAGAGCACATGACAAATACAAGGCAAGACAACCATGAGCACATACCAGCGACACACTTTCCCCACTCAAGACCAAAACATTTTGATGAGAAAGAATCTAGCACACGTTCATACACACGCACACAAAATTCACAACCCAAGACCCCATGCACAAACATTATATATTGAGTCCAAAATTGATATACATCTCACACATTTATACGTGAGCCAAAAACACTCCACAAAACCATGCATGCACTTCATCTCGAATGACAGAAACATCACCGAATCGATTTGCACCCTACACTATTTGTTATCAGATTCATTATTTGATTTGCAGCTCTACCAGTTATCTTGTACGAATCCTCGCTAGATCGACCCCGACACACACCCACGCAAGGACAACCACTCAACTGATCACATAAACGCACCCACATTCCAGCCTTTATATACACATTCCATGACCAGAAATCAACATACAACATCATGTTACGTAATGTACATTGCGACATATATCGGGTTGTGTTCAAGATTTTATGTAGCCTTTATATTAGGTTTTAAAAGTGCACATAAGGGGTCATAAACCCACGACCAGGAAACAGAAAAACGTTGGAGGAAAACGAGTCATGAAGGTACCTTTGTAGCGTGCAATGAGATGAGAAAACAATGGACAAAACAAGACCAAGGCACCCCTCTTTCTGCCCTTTAACCACGGCTACAACAGCAGCAACACACGACCCAAAGCAACCAAGTAAAACCCGTACAAGATGTGTGACGATAGCAGCCTTGTAAGCCCTTCGAATGCCTTCTTTGGCCCTGGTTTTGTCGATAGAAAATGGAGGTGGAGGAGGATTGTTTTTGCCGTATTCTTTGATTTGGAGGCTAGGGTTTACTAGTGGTGGTTTAAACTAAAGAGATTATGCAATATAAGGGATAAGGATTTAGTTAAGTATGGTAGAGATCTTAGGAGCCCTTGGGGCGTTTTTTTCTTGGCCGAGATTATTGGCAATCACAAGACAAAATCAAAGCATTTAGTTTCCCTTCCAAAAATACATTAAGTACATTTAATTGTTTTATAAGTTAAATATGTGTATTACATTTTAATGTGTTGCTTTTTATTTGCACGTTAAAATCAAAGTTACAAATCTCAAATGCTCCATATAATTTTATTATCATAAGTATTTGACGAGCTCGATTATTTTACGGATTCGTAGATCAGGGGCATTACGGTCATTTCACAAGTTAACGATTTTAGGGTTTTACACTGTTGTTAACAACGGAAGAGTTGAAGTTCAGAATCATGGTAAGGTTCGTCAGATGGGTAGTGGTCAAGGGTTTAATGCTAATGGAAGGACTAACATGGGTGTTCCACAACAACGGGCTCAAGTGATTGATCAAGGAAATGCTCAGACTGGGATTAATGGTCTTCGATGTTATAACTGTAATGAGAAGGGTCATCTGGCTAATGCATACGCTAAGCCGAGGACAAGAGGCAGCGCTTATCACAAAGAGGCTTTACTCTTGGCTCTCAAGGATGAAGCTGGTGGAACTCTAACCAACAAGGAACAAAGCTTCATGGCAAATGCAGATTCTGATGATGACATGGAGGACTTGTAGGCTAATGCAGTTGTGATGTTAATGACAAACATGCAAGAACTTCATATGAGTGACACATGCCCAGTGTATGACACTGACGGCTTGTCTCAGGTATTGGATCAAACTATATTCATTTCTGATCTGATATCTCCGCCAACATCTGCATCTGACGAGGCTTAGAGTGTTCAACATGAGCCGTCTACATCTCATTTCGATGATAATCAAATAGATCCCGTAGTTATATTTGACGATCAAGATGACCTTATGGTTAATACTAATAATCAAGTTTACTCCGTGGTTATATTTGAGGATCTAAATAATGATCGTGTTAAGACTCACGTTGAACAAGCTGAACCTGTGTCTCATCCAGATATTAAGCTCATGACCTTAATTACGGACCAAAAGTCTCGAATGGAAAAGTGCCAAGTCATCAATAAGAAATTACACGAGAAAATTGCACTGTTGACTAAGGATAATGAATGCTTAAAGTTCCAACTCAACATTTAAAAACAAAAAGAGAAATGTGGAAAAGGTTTTGAAGTCGCATTTGCTAAATCATACCAAAATGAAAAATCTTTGGATAAACAGATACGTGATCTAGTTGCATCCAAGAATGCTTTGTTGTCTCAGATAGAACAACTGAAATATAATCATAAACAACAACTTAACAATCTCACTTCGGAAACTCAAAAAGCCAAGTCTGAGTTGTTAGCTTGTCAAAAACAGTTTTTTGAATACAAAAAGCATTCAACGAAACAAATAGATGACTATCTTGAAGAAATTGTCGACTTACAAAAAAAAATCAAAGAGTTTCAAAATGTTGTTTACAAACATGGTGAGTCAATCACAACTATTCAAAAGTTTACTTTTAAACCAAATCCAAATGGATATGGACCGAATCTTGCTGATTACAAACCAAAGTTTTCACATAGAGAATTTAAACCAAATTCTCAAGTTTACAGTGCAGAACATAGAATTGATGATTCCATTATGAGTGTTGTTGAATATAATCGCATGGAGGAGTTAGATGCAGATGACGAGAGTCGGTCAAAAATGGAAAATGTTGTTTATAACAAACCATTTAACTATTCAAAAGCCGTTACTTTCGTCACACAACAGGATAATTATAACACACCTTGGGTTATCACACCTACTTCTGAGTCTTCTATTGTTGGTCCCGAACCAAATGCTGCACAAATTAATGGTCCTTTACCTTCACTCAGTGAAGTAAAAACAATACCAGAACAATGTCAAATTCTAAAATATTTTGAAACATTCTTATCAGACATCAAAATTTTGGAACGTGAAATTGAAATCAATTCTGAAATAAAAGTTGAACATTTTCAATCGCCTCATGCGCGAGCACAAAGAGATATTTTTCAGAAAAGAATTTTACCTCTTGTCCGAAATTTGAAAATGTGTGCAATATATTGGGAAAGGGATTTTCACAAGGAGCTTGGACTTATGAAAACAGTTTTCGAGAAAACAGAAACATCGATTTCAAATACTAAACGTAAAAAGAAAATGTTACGAAAAGATGTTGATCGACTCTTGGAAGATGTTATCTGTGCTGATACCATAAATGTTGTGTTACTACATACTGTTGCAGATGCATTTGATTATATCGCTATTGATTCTGTTGAAAATATTGAGAATACCGATAATGTGTCACAAATCAAGTCTTTAAAAGTTGAAAATGAGCGATTGTTAAATGAGCTTTCGAATGCAAATCGTCGTCTTCAATGGTTTCAAAAAGATTGTCAAAATCGAGAACTCACTTTGCAAAACAAAATCAACCAGTTGCACACAAAAACTCTTAATCCAAAACTTGAGCAACTGGATGATCAAAACGTGTCTTTGAACTGTCAAATTTCAAGATATGAACAAGAAATTTCAAAAAGTTAAAACAGAATATGGTGTCATATTTGATTTACTCAAAAAGACTTGTGCTCAAGCATCCAAAGATCTTGATGATCATCTTGCATATACCAAAGATGTTTTACGACAAAATGGAAACACTTGCTCTGAAAATCTAAATTTGTTACACACTATCCATGATCTAAAAGCAGAGTTGGTGAATCTTAAGCAAGATAGGAATAGTAACACCAACATAATTGCACCAGGAATTCTTAAGCTGCCTAATGACACATCACAAGCAAATAATGTACTTCCCTCTACTGAAACAGGAATAGTTGCCTCTTTTCCCAACGCTAGCACTTCACAGATTAAGAGCACCACAAGGAAGAATAGGAAGTTGCGACGTAAGAAAAGAACAATAAAGACCTATGAAGCAGAAGAACACCTTAGGACTTTGAATAAGACTCAAGTTGCACCCACTTTAGATATTGCGTCTGACAAATGTAATGGAAAAAGTGATGTAACGAATGCTGAATCTTTAAGCACTTTAAATGTTTTGTTTAAAGCTTCTTGTGTTGGTTGTCATAAAAGCATGTTTTATGGTTTTCATGATAAGTGTGTGACTAATGCCATCTTATCTCATAAGCGAAATAATAGAAAACGGAATACCTCTAGGCCCACTAATGCTTCTAAGTCTGTGCTAGGTAAACCACCCTCTAGTGTTCCGGCTACGATCATTGATGTACCCATAGAACCCCCCTCACCTCCTAGGAAGAACATATCACCTAGCGCATTTACTAAGACCAAAGCTAAGACTAGTTGGAGATGGCAGAAATGGTTACATAATACACTTGGCTTTAAATGGATACCTAAAATCATAAACATGTGTGTTTCAACTATAACTGCATCGGAACCCTCTAACTCTTCGGGTTCCACATCTACTTCTATTCCATCTGTGTCGTCTGTGTGTAATGCAGGTGATACAGATCATCCTCTGGGTTATTGATAGTGGATGTTCCCGACACTTGACAGGCAATCTAAAACTGTTATCAAACTTTGTTTCAAAGTTCATTGGCACTGTCAGATTCGCGAATGATCACTTCGTGGCTATCATGTGCTTCGGAGATTACATCAATGGTAACATCGAAATCAGCAGAGTTTACTATGTGGAAGGTCTCGGTTACAATCTCTTTTCAGTCGGTCAATTTTGTGATGGAGATTTGGAAGTTTCTTTTAGGGAGAAAACTTGTTTCATTTGTGATCTACAAGGAAACGATATGATGTCTAGTCAATGCACATCAAGTCTTTACAAAATCTCAATGCAAGACATGATTGCTTCATCTCCCATCTGTCTACTTTCTAAGGCAACATCTACAAAATCTTGGCTATGGCACCGTCGACTTTCACATTTAAACTTTCAAACCATAACCAACCTTGCACGTTTCAAACTTGTTGAAGGTCTCCCAAGATTTCGATATTCTAAAGATCATCTATGCTCAGCTTGTGAACAAGGGAAAAGCACTCGTGCTCACTTTCCTTCAAAGATGGAATATAGCTCTCAGCATGTGCTTCATCTTCTTCACATGGATTTGTGTGGTCCGATGCGTGGGCAGACGATTAATGGCAAACGCTACATTTTGGTAATTTTTGATGACTACTCAAGATGGACTTGGGTTTATTTTCTTCGAAGTAAAGATTAAGCTCCACAGATGATCATCACCTTTCTCACAAAAATTCAAGTACAGCGCCAAAACACAGTCAGATAAATCAGAACAGACAAAGGAACCAAATTTGTGAATCAAACTCTACGTGCTTATTATGAGAAAGTAGGAATGGAGCATCAAACATCCATTGCATGAACACCAGAACAAAACAGAGTTGTTGAAAGATGAAACCGTACGTTAGTGGAAGCAGCAAGAACGATGTTGATAAATGCAAAACTTCTAGATTACTTGTGGGCTGAAGCCATGTCAACTGCATGCTAAACTCTGAACCGTTCAATGATTACTAAACGCCACAACAAAACACCTTACGAGCTTATCCACACCCACAAACCGAATCTCAAACACTTTCATGTATTTGGATCCCTTTGATATCCAAATAATGATCGTGATGATTTTAGAAAGCTCAAGGCTAAAGCTGACATTGGAGTCTTTGTTGGATACTGTGATAATTCTAAAGGATACCGGATCTGGAATCTTCGTACAAGGGAGATTATGGAAACGATTCATGAAAATTTCGATGAGCTTACAGAAATGGCTTATGAGCAAAACAACTTGGAACCCGGTCATAACCGTCTAAACTTCCCCCAAACCCCATCATCAGTTGCACCAAGCTTACAGCTTACTCGACGTCAAATGGAACAGCTATTTGCTCCTCTGTTTAGTGATGATATTGATCAACGTGCTCCATATGTATCAAATGTTTCTGCTGCTCAACCTGATAGAAATCCAATACCTGATACACCTGAAACAACAACAACTATTGAAGAAGCACCTCCAATTGATTCTACAACAACAGCCGAACAAACCGCATCCAATGATCCAAATGCAGATTATGATCCAAATGCGTTCTTCAACCCTTTTGCAAATGAAACTGCCACTTCTGATGTTGCGAAATCATCTAAAACTCATTTGAATCCTCCTAATCTGCATAATGTATATCAACATCAACCCTCCACACATCGCTGGAATAAAGACCATCCTATTGTGAACATTATTGGAAAACCAAATCAGCCAGTCGTAACTAGACAATGCCTTCAGACTGACAGTGAACATTGCATTTATGCACTTAGTGTCTGCCAAGCTGAACCCAAAAATATTAAAGAAGCCATGACATATGACAACTGGATTGAATCCATGCAAAAAGAACTTAACCAGTTTAAACATCTTGAAGTATGGGAATTGGTTGCAAAACCAACAGGGGTATATGTTATTGGTCTGAAATGGATTTGGAAAAACAAGTTGGATGCTGAAGGTACGGTTATCAGAAATAAGTCATTTCTGGTGGCTAAGGGTTATCGACAAGAAGAAGGGATTGACTATGAGGAATCATTCGCACCGGTTGCTAGACTTGAGGCTGTTCAAATGTTTCTGGCATTTGCGGCTCACATGAACATCACGGTCTTTCAGATGGACGTCAAAACTGCTTTTCTGAATGGTAAACTGAAGGAAACGGTCTATGTTAGTCAGCCAGAAGGATTTGTTGATCCAGGGTTCCCTAATCACGTCTACAAACTGAACAAGGCTCTTTACGGTCTCAAACAAGCCCCTCGGGCGTGGTATGATAAGTTGTCATCCTTCCTCATCTCTCATAATTTCGTCAAAGGATCGGTCGACCCAACACTATTCATACAATATCACGGGGAACACATATTAATCGTTCAAATTTATGTGGATGACATCATTTTTGGGTCAACACATCTAAAGTACTCAAACGCTTTTTCAAAACTTATGAAAAAACATTTTGAAATGTTCTTTCTAGGACTGCAAGTTCATCAATCACCCCGTGGTATTTTCCTGAGTCAGTCCAAATATGCTCTTTAAATTTTAAACAAAAATGGAATGCAAAACTGTGATACCTATACCACACCAATGGCACATACCAAGAAACTGGACGCTGATTTGCATGGGAAATTGGTTGACCCTACCAAATACCGAAGTATTATTGGGTCTCTCATGTATCTAACAGCCAGTAGGCCTGACATTGTCTTTGCTGTATATCTTTGCTCCCGTTATCAGTTGCGACCAACTGAAACTCTCCTCTCTGAGGCTAAAAGAATCCTCCGATACATCAAGGAACCATTAATTTGGGGATCTGGTATCCGAAGGATTCTGGTTTTGAACTAATAGCTTTTTCAGATGCTGATCACGCAGGTTGCTTAGATTCTTGGAAAAGTACGTCAGGAGCGCTACAATTTCTTGGTGATAAACTAGTGTCATGGCAATCGAAGAAGCAGGATTGTACATCGATGTCCTCAACTGAAGCAGAATATGTAGCCATGTCGGCGTATTGTGTTCAAGTCATTTGGATGAGAACACAACTCAAAGACTATGGTTACGTATTTGACAGAATCCTGATTTATTGCGACAATCGAAGTGCTATTGCGATCTCGTGCAACTCCGTCCAACATTCGAAGTCTAAGCACATCGATATTTGATATCATTTCATCAAGGAACATGTGGAAAAGGGTACTGTTGAATTATATTTTGTGGGTACTGAATATCAACTGGCAGACCTTCTCAACAAAGCCTTAGCTCCTGCTAGGTTTACTGAGTTGGTCCACCGGATTGGTATGAGGCGTTTGACTCCAGAGGAACTGGACGAACTTTTGACACAATCTTAAAACCATTCAAACACCAAAACCTCTTTTGTAAATATTTTTTTCAAAAACAAAATACAAAAATATAAAATTTATAAAATACAAAAAAATACTCTTCTATCTAAATTTCTTTTAACATGGCAAGTACAAATCTTCCGTCAACACTTCACTCTTTTAAACATTTGAATATTTTCACGGTGAAGTGTTGAGGGGGAGAATGTAAATATTTTTATGATTCATAAAACCTTGTACTTGCATGTTACCCATTATTTGTAGTATCTTTGATAATGGTGGATACGTTTCCTGTTTCTTGACACTACTGGGACTCAAATTTATAAAACTTCAATGTTTTTAAAGTCGAAGGGGAGTGTCGTCAAGTTTCTTTCCAAACTTACACTTCATACTTAACCAAAATGGAAGTTATGGGCTATGGATGTAAATGGTTGAGGTGGAGGGGCCAAAATTGTCAAAAGCTTAAACTTATTTTTACAAAACCACTCCAACTAATTTTCTAACTCATCAAATTCATGCATTAAAATTTTCAACTAACACATCCTACGCCTAAGATTCAATCCTCATATCCGTGTTAAAATCTTCGAATTTGTAAGTGTTTTAAGTTTCATTGAGTGATTCTAAACAATGGTTTTCAATGATAAACAAATCCAACGGTTTGATAGTACTCTAAGTGTGATTATGTGTTCTACGTGTAAGCATGAGAACATATGATCACGTTTGGCTGATTTTGATGAAATGGGGTGTGTTTTCAAAGTGTATATCATGTTTTAAAACCATGTTCATCAAGAAATTCTACCCATAAACGTAGATTTAGGGTTTTTCTTGTGTGAGTGTTTCTGGATAATTATTTGCTTGAATGATGATAGTTACATGCTTAATTGACCAAAACCTATCTTGAATCTTACCCAGAAACATGAATTTTGCAAAATCAAGATTTAGGGTTTAAGTGCTCGTTAAAATGGGTACTTTTGATTCTTGAAGTGGTTGATGTTATAACTTGTTGAAAACATATCATATTGCTTCTAAGATATCCCAGAATCAATTTGGTGCACTTTCCAAGGTTTGATTTCTTAGTCGTAAAATCTGAAACCTTAGGGTTTTAGTTTTACGCATAAGATTAGTCTACGCGTAACTGAATTTGAACTGTGATACCATGTGATCTATGAAAAAGGATTGAATAATGTGTTAATGGAAATGTTATGATGAATTTATTTCAGGTTTTACACAAAAAAAAATCAGAATCAAGGTTAAAATGGAACTCTACGCTTAAGGATCACCTTACGCGTAGATGGTTACTCGCAAGAGAAATCTTACGCGTAACCTTTACGCATAAGGTTCTACATGGGGACTACGCGTATCCTGTGAAGGATATGCGTAAACTTGAGTCTTACGCATAAGGTTCACTCTTACGAGTAAACCTTACACATAAGCTACAATATACGCTTACGCGTAAGCCTTATGCCAAGACTTGTTTCCTACGCGTAAGATTTCTTACGCGTAAGAGGAACTCCTACGCATAAGCTTATGACTACGCGTATGGTCACACACTGTTTACGCATAAGCTTGCAATTTTTACGCTTAAGCCTTATTTTAACCTTTCTTATGAATTGTTGAGTGTACAAACTTGTAAATAAATAACTCATAACGTCACAAAACCAAAATTTCACTAATAAGCCATAATGGTTATAATGTTGTGTGAATGAGTGAAAATTTGGACTTTAAAATTCAAATTTAATAAACTCACGAAACTTATCATGACTACTTTGGACTATTGGACAAACAAGTGACATTGGACTTGTAACATTCATTAACATAACATATTCAATAATTGGACAATAAAATCAACTTTTGACTAACGTAATGTCTTTCGATATGTTAGTTTTTTTGGCTCAATATCTTTCAGATCACAATATGGACGTGACAATGGAAAACGTTAACGCACCAAACACTCACAATGGAAGATATTTTCCCTACCGGTTATAGTATAAATATTGGAAAGAACAACCTCAAAGTGGACTTTGATAACTTCACATGCTCTGAGTCGTCATGCCGTATTGCTGTGGATATTCTGAAGACTCATCCATTCAACAACATACTCACAAAGTCTGCAACTGTACCAGAAATCTACATCCATCAGTTTTGGCACACTATGAAGAAAGCTGATGGTCAAAATGCGGTCACGGTGACTCTCAACAACAAACAAGTCACCGTCACTGTTGCGAATTTAAGAGCAATTCTCCTACTCCCTGCTATCCAGCTTGCTGAATATGTTGCTACTCCATCAGAAGAGGCTACACTCCGATTCATGGTCGATATTGGCTATGATGAAGTTGCGGGGATCATTACTAAACATTCTTCGGTCGATCTAAAGAACATCCCTCAGCCGTGTAGAACATTATACATCATGATTGCCAAGTTTGTTTTTGGACGTGATAGCGGTTATGAGCATCCTTAGCTCATGGAACTGCAAATATTCTGGGGCATGGTCAACAAAATGCATATTGACTTCGCAAGTCTGATTTGGGAAGACATGATGTCTTACCTCAAGAATCCTGGCACCAAGGTCCCCTACATCAGATACACTAAGCTGTTGATCCAAAGGATACTCGGGAATAATCTGGACATTCCCTTGAGACTTGATGACCCCAACCATCACTTCGCGTTGTTTGAGCCTATACTAAATGTCGTCAGATTCAAAGACTCAACAACAAAGAAACAAGGTGTTGTACTGACAGACTGCCTTCTCACTGATGATATTAAGAATCTTCAATCATACTCCCGATATCAAGAAGCAGTAGGATCAGGAAAAGTTGGCTTCATTGATGAAAAGTCTTCCACTATACCAGTCAAGAAGACCAGGAGATCGGGCGGTGCTGGAAGTGCAGCAAGCACTGGAAGTACCCGCATGTAGCCGAAGAGAAATCCTTCCCTCAAAAGGAAAGTTCCATCAAAGGTTGCCATTCCTAATCCTAAACAGGCACCTAAACTAATGGACGAAGACTCTGAGGATACTGAGACGGATGAGGAGGTTCATTATTCGGAGTCAGTTACGGATGATACAACAACAACTGACAAACCTCAAAGTCCCAAAACTGACAAGAATAAAACTCCAGTTAAAGAGCAGGAAGAAGAAGAGAGCTCAGATGAAGAACCAAATGATGAGAGGATCACAGACAAAGACATTAGGGAAGTTGCTAGGGAAAGAGCTGATGAGGAAGCTCGAGCTAAAGCAGAAGAGGCCAGGGTAAAAGCTGAAGAAAAGGCTAAAGCTGAAAAAGAAGCTGATGATTATCTTCTAGATAATCCTGAACATAACCCGGAACAAACTTCTGAGCCACTAAATGACCCAGAGCCTTCTCATGACTCATCTTCGTCTGACTCATCGTCTCATTCATCACCACCACCATCCAAAGATGCTACCACCAGATCCACATCCAAATCGGTTAAGAAACCAACCGATACTTGGACAGCACGTGCAAAGACAAAGATTGTCAAAGTTGTCCGTCAAGCAAAGAAGCGCAACGTAGTTAACAAGAAACTGAATCAGCTTGCGGACGGAATCAATCTACTTCAGACTGTGAGAAACGAGTTTTCAGGAGAACGAGAACAGATTCAACAATTTCTCAATAGAGATATACAAGGGGAAATGGACAAGACGATCAGAGAATATACTCACAAGTTTCTTCTCGACACCGTCCCTACTCCTGTTGCTATGCAAATCAATCCAGTCACGCCTACGGTTGTCTCCGATGATGAATTGATATCGAAGCTTGTATTGGAAATGTCTCAACGCTCAGGCACTTTCACTTCTGACGAAGCTAAACTATTTGAGGCATTGATAGAATATCAACTCAAGATATCGTGCAAAGAGTCAGTTGAAAGGGCTAAACGACCAAGAGTTCATGACGATGCTGACAAGGACTCTGAGCCTAAACGTCCAAAGAAAACTGGCAAATCCTCTTCTATGCCTCCACCAAACAAAAGGACCACCACCACTAGAAGATATCCTCAACGTCCTCCTGCCACAGACAAACCTCAGGACTCCGAGTCTCCACCACCAACGCAAAAAACTGGTGATCACTTTGAATACACTGGTGGTGACGATGAAGAGATTCCTGAGCCGCAACAACAACCACCTTCTTCTACATCAACGAAGCAACCAACATCATCCTCGAAGCCAAAGAAGAAAAAGTCAACATCAGTTGTATCCTCGAAGCCAAAGAAGAAAAAGTCAACATCAGTTGTTACCAGAAGGCCAAGAACCGGTAGATGGTAGAACTATGGAGCAGGTCAAGATTATACAGGAAAGGTTCAAGGTGAAGAAGATGACGAAAGCAGAGTTGAAACGAATCAAGAACGACGCTTTTCAACTGCTTAAGGACAGTGTTGCCAGTGCCATAAAAGTCGAATATCATCTCGACAACATAGCACGAGCCATGTCCAACAACATTGATTGGCTCAACCCTGAATCCAATATCGACTTCACCAGACCTGACAAGGCTCCATACTACACCGACTGGACAAAGCCACTTCCCACCATTGGTCGACATGATCAACTGAAGATTCCCTTCCGATATTTCTTCAACAATGACCTGGAATTTCTTCAGTACGGTAGTGATGTTAGCAAAAAATACGCTACCTCACTCACCTTCCCTTTCCCGACAGCAATCTTCTCAAACAATGTGGCCATCGAGGAAGAAGCCACATGAATGTTTGTTGAAAATGTGGTTAAGTATGAGCTCGACGCACTATATGGAATTCATCATTGGCCTGAACGAAGAAGAATATATTACGGAAGCTGCCAGGTACTCAAATCGAAAAAGGAGGTGTACAGTGATGAACGGATCGTTGCCATAATGCATGTTAGCCTGTCTACCAAGTGAGACTATTCATTCCTGAAGAAAATTGTAGTCAAACACCAAGACGAACAAGAATATGACTTTTCTGAAGCGGATTTTCCGAGATTGTCACTCACGACATTGAAGATATGTATCTTGCCAAGGTACAAGGAAGAATGCGACACTTCTCCACGAACATCCAGCTCCAGTTATCAAGTCATTGCTAATATTCATCAGAAGCATCATTTGTTGGAATCACTCCTAAACAGTATTTCAAGTATTTATATTTCATATGTAATAGGTAGCTTTATTATGGCCTTTATGTTTGTTTAAGGTCCAGCTTATGTAGAAGGCCCATAAGCTGAGGCCCAATCCCAATAAGGAATAGGGAAGGAGAGGGAGTGTTGCCCTAGCTCCTTGCCTATATAAACTATTGTAAACCCTCATTTGAGGGTTGGTTGTTCAAGTTATTCTTTCACTCACTCTCTACGCCTAACCGGTTTTACTTATACGTGTGTGTGTGTGTGTTTAGCTTGTTCAATCGCCTTATCTCTTTCTCTATAAGCTTGTGTTGTAAAACTAGTAACCTAACAGTGGTATCAATCGCCAAATAGTTGGGTGTACTCGTTTGTTTTTGAAGTTTTGATTTTGAATCTTACGCGTAGAGATAACGCTAACTTTGGTTATCTTAAAAACTCGTTTTTTACACTTTTTAATCCAAGATTCTTGTACTTTCAATGTTTTGAGGTGTTAAAATACTTGTTTTTGGAAAAAAGTTTCAAACTTTACGCGTGGATTTACGTTTTTAAGCTTGTTTTTGTTCGTGGGTGTCGTTCTACGCGTAACCCGTTTAGCAATTTTGGTACATCAAAATTAACACTCTTGTGTTCTTTTGGTACTATTGAAGCTATTCCATAACAAAAAACTGGTTTAGAAACACATTTGGGCAGAATCAAAGTTACGAGTAATCCTACGCGTATCAAAACCCTAATATTACGCGTAAGATTGTTCCTTGGTTTGATCTTCAATTTTCTGGTTTACTCCGTGTTTTCTTACTTGGATAAGTCTGAAAATACGTCGACTTTGGATATCTTTTGCACTGTGAAGTGTAAAAGATCATTTGGGCAAAACCCTAAAATTACGCTTAAGCATAAAGCTTACGCGTAGAAAATCTTACGCTTAAGATTCATCTTACGCGTAGACCTAGTCCTACGCATAAGGTAATCCTACGCCTAACTTTCTACGCCTAACTTACTGTTTACGCATAACTTTAGTTTTTTCTCCTGCTTACGCGTAAGCTAAATCCTACGCGTAACTATTCTTGTTACGCGTAACTTTTGGTCTTTTTACGCATAAGTGCTACTTGGTTCTTGTCATTTCTACACCTAAGGATACTTCATCAACAAAGGTTCATTCGACTACAAAGATCCATTCTTAATACACAAGTTTATCATCATGTCTCAACCACCATACTCTAACTACTTCCCTCACACTTATAATCATCAACAACAACAACAATTAACTCCACAACATCAACAATGGAATCAACAACAACCAATTTATCAACAACAATTTAATCAGCAACATACTCCACAACTTGGTGCAATTCCACAACCACAAATGGTTCAACCACCACCAAACCTTCAAGCTCTACCCTACACAAACGATTTCAATCAACATCCATCACGAAGCACTATGAAGGAACCCACTTGGTTTGCCAAGATGTGTGAAGCTTTAAGCAGCCAACAATCAATTCATGAAGCTGGATCACTTGATAGACCTCCAATGCTCACTCCAGGAAACTACGATCAATGGGTGATAAGGTTCTTTAGGTTCTGTGATCTGAAGAAGCCACATGGAAAGTTCTTAAAGAAGGTTATCTTAGAAGGTCCATTTGAGATGCCTACTGTCATTGTACCCGGAGATCCAAACGCTATTCCACCAAGAGATGAACAAACCAACATTGCTACTGTTGCAGATTTAAACCCTACAGAACTTCTACACTATGAAGCTGATGAACTTGAAATGGAATACATCCTCTTAGGATTACCAAACCCAATTCTTCGTAGTGTTGATGCTCAAAAGACTGCACAAAAGATGTGGGATCATATTCGTCTTCTTATGGAAGGATCGGTACTCAATCAGGAGGATTTGGAATCCAAAATTTACTTGGCTTATGAACATTTCGTGATTGAACCTGGAGAGACACTCGAGTCATATCATCATCGATTTTCAGATATCATCAATGATTTGGATATACACAACATCATTATGACAAGAATTGCAGTGAATACTAAGTTCCTGAGTAGTCTTGGTCCAGAATGGGAGAAGTATGTCATTTTTCTCCGTCAAGCGAAGAATATGCATCATTCTACTTATGGATTGTTGTACGATTACTTGAAGCCTCATGAGAAGGAAGTTGATCGGGAAAGGATTCTCCGTGCTCAAATTGCTAAACAGTCACAACCGGACAATCAACAACTTGCCTTATATGCTCAACAGAATTATCCCTCTCAACCAGCAACTCAACCAACTGCTTCCAACACACCTTCACAGCAACAACCTCAACCTCAACAAAATCAATTGGTTCCATACAGCAACAATGCTCAAGCACATGTCAGTGAAGCTACTGAGGACATCGATCCGTTCGAAGCATTGCAACAAGGATTTGTGATGATTGCTAATGCTTTTGGCCGTTACACCAACAAATCCAACAATCGTATTCGTTCCTCATCTAACACACAGACTCAAGCTGTTGTGAACAATGGACGCGTTGAAGTTCAGAATCGTGATTATGGTCGTCAGATGGGCGGTGGTCAAGGGTTTAATGCTGTGGGAAGGAATAACAACAGAGCTCAAGTGGTGGAACAGGGAAATGCTCAGAATCGGTTAAATGGTCTTCGATGCTACAACTGCAATGAGAAGGGACACCTGGCTAATGCATGCCCAAAGCCAAGGACTAGGGGCAGTGCTTATTTCAAAGAGGCCTTACTTTTGGCTCTTAAGGATGAAGCTGGTGGATCTCTCACAAACAAAGAACATAGCTTTATGGCAGATGCAGACTCAGATGATGACATGGAGGACTTGCAAGCGAATGCAGCTGTTATGTTGATGGCTAATATGCATGAGCTGCACATGAGTGATACAGGCCCAGTGTATGACACTGATGGCTTGTCTCAGGTTCCCGAACTAACCATCATCATATCTGAACTAATATCTCCGCCAATATCTGAATCCGGCACGGATCAGACTGTTCAAAATGAGTCTTCTACATCCTCTCCTGATGATTTTCAAGTTAACCCTGTAGTTACATTTGACGATCAAGATGACCTCATGGTTTCCTTTGATAATCAAATTGACTCCGTGGTCGTACTTGAGGATCTAAAGAATGATCATGTTGAGACTCACGTTGAACAAGATGATCTGTTGCCTCATCCGGATTTTGCTCGGTTAATTCAAGACCATAAAATCAAAATGGAGGAATGTTATGCATTAAATCAATCCTTAAAAAGTAAAAATGCACTGTTAACCAAGGATTTTGAATGTTTACAAATGCAACTCAACTTTTTCAAAACTCAAGAAAACCGTGAAAAAGGTTTTGAAGCCGCTTTTGCAAAATCTCATCAAAACGAAAAATATTTAGAGAGACGGATGCGTGATCTAGCCGCCTCGAAGAATGCTTTGTTGTCCGAATTAGAACAACTGAAACATGAACATAAAAAGCAAATTAACACTCTCACCTTGGAAAATCAAAATGCTAAGGCTGAGTTGTTAAATTGTCAAAAACAGTTCTCCGCATACAAAAAGCATTCAACGAATCGGGTAGATGACCTTCTTGCAGAAATTCTCGGTTTGCAAAACAAACTTAAAGAGTTTAAAACTGTTGTTTACAAACATGGTGAATCAGTAACAGCTATTGAAAAGTTTACCTTAAAACCTAATCCAAATGGATATGGAAAAAATCTAGCTGATTACAAACCAAAGCTTTCACTAAAAACATTCAAACCAACTCCTGAAGTTTCCAGTGCTAAATAAAAAATTGATAATACTGTCATGAGTGTTGTTGAATACCATCGTCAAGAGGAATTAGATGCAGAAGACGAGAGTCGATCAAAATTAAAAAACGTTGTTTACAACAAACCTTTTAATTATAAAAACGCGGTCACTTTCGTCACACCAACGGATTCTTCTAACACACCAAGGGTTATCATCAAAACACCCGAGTCTTCTATTGTTAATCCCAAAACAGTCTTTGCACAAACTTATGGTCCTTTACCTTCGATTAGCGAAGTAAACTCACAACCTGAAAATCGAAAAATTCTTCGATATTTTGACATTTTCATGGCTGACCTCAAAATTTTACAACATGAGATAGAATATCGATCTGAAATAAAAGTTGAACATTTTCAATCGCCTCTGGCGCGCGAACAAAGAGACATTTTTCAGAAAAATCTTTTACCTAATGTTAAAAACTTGAAAAGTTGTGAATTGCCTGGGAAAAGGATTTTCATAAGGAACTTGGGGTAATGAAAAACGTTTTCGAGAAAACTGAAACATCTATTACTAACACAAAACGGAAAAAGAAACTGTTGAGAAAAGATGTTGATCGACTCTTGGAAGATGTTATCTGTGCTGATATCCATAATGTTGTGCTACTCTATTCGTTGCCATATGCATCTGATCATATCTCTGCTGATATTGTTGAAACTGTTGTAACTGTTGAAAACACCGATAATGTGCTTCAGATCGAGTCTTTAAAAGCTGAAAATAAACGATTACACACGGAAATTTACAATGCAAAACGTCGTCTTCATTGGTGTGAAAAAGATATTCACAACCATCAACTTAGTTTTCAAAAGAAAATCGCTCAATTGAGTGCAAAGTCTTCTGATCCTAAAATTGAGCAACTGGATGATCAAAACGTGTCTTTGAAAAGTCAAATCTCAAAATATGAACAAGAACTTTTAAAAGTTAAACAAGAATATGGTGTCATATTTGATTTACTCAAAAAGACTCGAGATGAAGCATCTAATGAACTTGATCACTATCTTGCTCACACTAGAGAAGTCATGAATTTTGCTGGTAATATTCGTTCTGAAAATCAAGATCTGATTCACACCATCTCTAAGTTACGGGAAATGTTAGGAAAGTATGAACAACTCCCGCCTACTGTGATTAAGAGATTAGCACCAGTCACACTTAGTAATCGTGACCCTAGAATTCCCACTGCCAAATCACAAGTTGCTAATGTGTTTCCCTCTACTGAAATAGGAATAGTTGCATCTTTTCCAAACGTCCGCACTTCACAGCCTAGGAGCACTCAAACGAAGAATAGGAAGTTGCGACCTAAGAAAAGATCAATAAGGAATGCTAAAATAGAAGAACACCCTAGGAATCTGAATAAAACTCAAGTTACTTCCACTATAGATGTTGCGTCTGGCAAATGTAATAGAAATAGTGATGTAACGTATGATAAACCATTGAGTACCTTTGATATTCAGTCTGATGCACCTTGTGATATTTGTCAAAAGAGTATGAATTCTGATTGTCATGACAAATGTGTTGCTAAAGCTATAATCTCTAGATTACAGAATCCTAAGAATCGGAATACCTCTAGGCCCACTAATCATTCTAAGTCTGTGCTTGGTAAACCACCATCTTTAGATTCTAAGGCAACCATTGCTATCACAGTAGCTCCCGCTTCACCTCCTAAGAATGCAGTACCACCTAGTGCTTTCACTAAGACTAAAGCAAAGAGCAGTTATAGATGGCAGAAATGGATATATAACACACTAGGATTTAAATGGATGCCTAAAATTATAAATGTGTGTATGTCTAACATATCTGCTTCGGAACCCTCTCACATTTCGGGTTCCACATCTACTTCTATTCCATCTGTGTCGTCTGTGTGTAATGCAGGTGATACAGATCATTCTCTGGATTGTTGATAGCGGATGTTCCCGACACATGACAGGCAATCTCAAACTGTTATCAAAATTTATTGCAAAGTTCATTGGCACTGTCAGATTCGGGAACGATCACTTCGCAGCCATCATGGGCTACGGAGATTATGTTAATGGGAACATCGAAATCAGCAGGGTTTACTATGTGGAAGGCCTCGGTCACAATCTGTTTTCAGTAGGTCAATTTTGTGATGGAGATTTGGAGGTTGCTTTCAGGGAGAAAACTTGTTTCATTCGTGATCTACAAGGAAATGACCTTATGTCTGGCTCGCGTAATTCTAGTCTCTACACTATCTCTATGCAAGACATGGTTGCTTCCTCTCCCATTTGCTTACTTTCAAAGGCAACATCTACAAAATCATGGCTATGGCACCGTCGTCTCTCACATTTTAATTTTCAAACCATCACCAACCTTGCTCGACACAAACTAGTTGACGGACTCCCACGATTCCGGTATTCAAAAGATCACCTTTGCTCAGCCTGTGAACAAGGGAAAAGCACTCGTGCTCATTTTCCTTCAAAGGTGGAACACAGCTCTCAGCATGTGCTTCATCTTCTTCACATGGATTTGTGTGGCCCAATGCGCGTGCAAACGATCAATGGCAAACGCTACATCTTAGTAATTGTTGATGACTACTCACGATGGACTTGGGTCTACTTTCTTCGTAGCAAAGACCAAGCTCCACAAATGATCATCACCTTTCTCATAAAAATACAGGTTCAGCTCCGCAACACCGTCAGAATCATCAGAACAGACAAAGGAACGGAATTTGTTAACAAAACCCTTCGTGAATTTTATGAGAAAGTGGGAATTCAGCATCAAACATCTATTGCACGGACACCTGAACAAAACGGAGTTGTTGAAAGACGAAACCGAACGTTAGTGGAAGCTGCAAGAACAATGTTAATCAATTCCAAACTTCCAGATTACTTATGGGCAGAAGCTGTATCTACTGCATGCTATACTCAAAACCGCTCTATGATCACAAAACGCCACAAGAAAACACCTTTTGAGCTTGTCCACAACTATAAACCGAACCTCAAACACTTTCATGTATTTGGATCCCTTTGCTATCCGAATAATGATCGTGATGACTTTGGAAAGCTCAAAGCAAAAGCTGATATTGGAGTCTTTATTGGATACTGTGACAATTCTAAAGGTTTCCGAATCTGGAATCGTCGAACTAAGGAGGTAATGGAAACGATTCATGCTCATTTCGATGAACTCACAGAAATGGCTTCTGAGTATAACAGCTTAGAACCCGGTCACAACCGTTTAAACTTCCCTCAACCCCCATCATCAGCTGAAGAAAGCCCTCAGCTAACTCGTCAACAAATGGAAAGGTTATTTGCTCCTCTGTTCTGTGACGATATTGATGAACGTGCTCCTGGTGTATCCGCTGTCTCCGCTGCACAACCTGATCATATTCCTATACCTGATACACCTGCTACAACAACTACTGTTGAAGATGCACCTACACCAATTGACTCCAACACAACAGTTGAACACACCGCTTCCAACAATGATGAACCAGCTGATGATATTCTGAATGAAGTACCCCCACCCGCAGATTTTGATCCAAATGCGTTCTTCAACCCGTTTGCCAATGAGACTGCTGCACCAGATGTTGCGGAATCTTCAACAAACCATTTGAATCCTCAGAATCTGCACAATGTATACCAACATCAACCCTCTACACATAGATGGACAAAAGACCATCCTCTGGCTAACATTATTGGCAACCCGAATCAACCAGTCGTTACGAGACAACGTCTTCACTCAGATGGTGAACACTGCATTTATGCACTCACTGTCTGCCAATATGAACCTAAAAACATTAAAGACGCAATGACAAAAGACAACTGGATTGAATCCATGCAAGAAGAACTCAATCAATTCAAACGTCTTGAAGTATGGGAACTGGTTGAAAGACCAACAGGGGTCTACGTCATTGGTCTAAAATGGATTTGGAAAAACAAATTGGATGCTGAAGGAAACGTCATCCGAAACAAGTCACGTCTAGTTGCTAAGGGTTATCGTCAGGAAGAAGGGATAGACTTTGAAGAATCTTTTGCTCCGGTTGCTCGTCTTGAGGCTGTTCGGATATTTCTCGCGTTCGCGGCTCATATGAATATGACGGTCTATCAGATGGATGTCAAAACGGCGTTTCTCAATGGGCAACTTAAAGAAACAGTTTATGTCAGCCAACCAGACGGATTCGTTGATCCTGAGTTCCCGAACCATGTCTACAAACTGAACAAAGCTCTTTATGGTCTCAAACAAGCCCCTCGGGCATGGTACGATAAGCTATCATCTTTCCTCATTGCCAATAATTTCACCAAAGGCTCGGTTGACCCAACTCTTTTTATACAGTATCACGGGGCACACATCTTAATTGTTCAAATTTACGTGGATGACATCATTTTTGGGTCAACACATAAAAAGTTTTCAATCGCTTTTGCAAAACTCATGAAGAAAAATTTTGAAATGTCCATGATGGGTGAACTTACGTTCTTTCTAGGACTGCAAGTTCATCAATCACCCCGTGGTATTTTCTTGAGTCAGTCCAAATATGCCCTTGAACTGTTAAACAAATTTGGAATGAATACCTGTGATACTTATGCCACACCAATGGCTCATACCAAGAAATTAGATGCTGATTTACATGGGAAATTGGTTGACCCTACCAAATACCGAAGTATTATTGGGTCTCTCATGTATCTAACAGCTAGCAGACCTGACATTGTCTTTGCCGTTTATCTATGCTCCCGTTATCAGTCGCGACCAACTGAAACACACCTCTCTGAGGCTAAAAGAATCCTCCAATACATCAAGGGAACCATTAATTTGGGGATCTGGTATCCGAAGGATTCTGGTTTTGAACTAATCGCTTTTTCAGACGCTGATCACGCAGGATGCCTAGACTCAAGGAAAAGTACTTCAGGAGCACTACAATTTCTCGGTGATAAACTGGTGTCTTGGCAATCAAAGAAGCAGGATTGTACATCACTGTCATCAACTGAAGCAGAATATGTAGCCATGTCCGCGTGTTATGCTCAAGTCATTTGGATGAGAACACAACTCAAAGACTATGGTTATGTATTTGACAGAATCCCGATGTACTGCGACAATCGGAGTGCCATTGCAATCTCGTGCAACTCAGTTCAGCACTCGAAATCAAAGCACATCGATCTACGCTACCATTTCATCAAGGACCATGTGGAACAGGGTACCGTTGAATTATACTTTGTGGGTACTGAATACCAGTTGGCAGATCTGCTCACCAAAGCCTTGCCTCCCGCTAGGTTTAATGAGTTGGTCCACCGAATTGGTATGAGGTGTTTGACTCAAGAGGAATTGGATGACCTCCTAAAACAGTCTTAAAAACCTGTCAAACACCAAAACATCTTTTGTAAATAAATTTTTCAAAAACAAAACAACAAAAATATTCTCCCAATCTACATTTCTTTCAACATGGCAAGTACATTTCTTCCGTCAACACTTTTATCTTTCAAAATTCAGCATTTTTCCGATCAAGTGTTGAGGGGGAGAAAATAATCCATTAACTGCTTCAAAACATCTTGTACTTGCATGTTATCACATCTCGGTTGATTCTTTTACAAATGATGGTACATTTCCTGGTTCAAAGACACTCCTCGGACTTTAATTAACAACCTTTCATTATTTTCTCAAGTCGAGGGGGAGTGTCGTCAAGGTTCTTTTCTAAAATCTTCATTTGGTAACAAAATTTGGAAGTTAAAAAGCTTTGGATGAAAATGGAAAAGGTGGAGGGACCAAAACTGTCAAAATGATAAAGTCTATTTTAATAAAAAATCCTCTCCACCTAAACCTTTCACTTCTCATTTGCATTCTTAACCTCAAAAAGATCCTACGCCTAATAATCTCTCAACAAAACCGTGCTTTTGATCATCAAGTTGTAAGTTGTTTCTTGTGTAAAACATGTTTCTAAGCATAGGTATTTAATCTCATTCAAATCCTATGGCTAAAACGATTTTTACGCGTGATTATGTGTTCTACGCATAAGCGTATGAACACACAATCATTGTGTGTATGTTTGGGGTAAAATGGTTTGTCTCAAAACGTTTCTTAAGCATCAAGGATAACATTTTTACCATCAAAATCCACCCAGAAACTCAAATTGATGAGTTTTGAAAACTAGGGTCTATAAGTCGATTTGGGTATTTTCGAATGATAAGTGATTTGATCAAAAAGATTGTTGTGTTAAACTCTTACGTTGTTGAATTGATGATTTCAATTGTCTATAACCACCCAGAAACACGAATTGGACATCAATTCGAAACTAGGGTTTAAAGTTCATAAACTTTGGGTGTTTTTGATTCACTGCATAATAAGTGTTAAAACTTGGTCTACATGTTCTCACAACGTCTATGATATACCAGAAAAAGTTTGGTGCTTAATCTATGGCTAGAATCCATACGCGTAGATCTAGGGTTTAGTCTACGCGTATGCAATTCTACGCATAACCGTGTAACATATGTTAATGCCATGATCTATTGATAAAATGATTGTATGTGTTAATGTTGATGATTTGATGGTTTATTTCAGGCTTGCAACACGTAATATTCAGAATCAAGGTGGTTATTAATCTACGCATAAGGATCACCTTACGCGTAGCTTGTTATGCCTAAGACTTGTCTTACGCGTAGCTTCTACGCTTAAGGTTCTACAATGGACTACGCGTATCCTGTGAAGGATATGCGTAAACAGTAATCCCTACGCTTAAGGTCAACTCTTACGAGTAGCCTTACGCGTAAGGTTAATATATGCCTACGCATAAGCTCTACGCATAAGGACTCCTTTTCCTACGCATAACATTTCTTACGCGTAAGATAGGATTCTACGCGTAAGTCTACGCCTAAGCATATATCATACCTGTCTACGCATAACTTTGCCAAAACTACGCTTAACCCTGGATTAACCTTCATGATGAATTGTTACTTGTACAAACTTGTAAATAAACTAATCATATCATCACGAATCCAAAAATGTCACTAATAAACTTAAATCGTCTGATATGTTATGAACAATAAGTGATAAAATAAACTTTAAAACTTAAAGTTAACTAACTCACGAAACATTTCACGACATCATTGAACTATTGAACATACAAGTGACTTAGGACTCGTAACAATCATTGACACTGTACATTCAATAACTAGACAAAAAGACCTTCTGTTGACTAACATTATGTCTTTCGATATGTTGGTTCTTTTGGCTAATGTTATTTCAGATCACGACATGGCTGAACAAATGAATGTGGATGCACCTGAAGTTCTCTCCATTGCTGATATCTATCCTCATGGCTATCCAATGAAGATAGGAAAGAATAACCTCCGTGTTGACTTTGACACCCTCACTTGCTCTGAATCTTCATGTCTTATTGCTATTGATATTCTGAGAACCCATCCGTATCAGAACATGCTTACTCACTCTGCAACCATTCCTGAGATCTACATCCAACAGTTCTGGAACACTATGGAAAGGGTCAAAGGAAGGACTGTTGTGACGGTGACCCTGAACCACAAACAAGTCACCATTACACCTGCAGACTTAAGGGCTGCTCTCCTTATTCCTGAAGTCAATCCAACCAAACTTTATGCCACACCTGCTGAAGAGTTAACTCTCCAATTCTTAATCAATATCGGTTATGACGAGGCTACAGGAGTAATCTCTAAGCACTCTCATGTAGAGCTTAAGAGTATTCCTCAACCATGGAGAACACTCTACATGATCATCACCAAGTCTGTTTCTGGTCGTGATAGCGGCTATGAGCATCCTAAGCTCATAGAACTGCAAATATTTTGGGCATTCGTCACCATGAAACACATCGCTATTGAAGCTCTGATTTGGGATGACATGATGTCATTTCTCAGCAAACTTGGCTCAAAGATTCCCTACATCAGATATACTAAACTGTTGATACAAAGAGCTCTTGGACTTCATCCTGATGTTCCCAAAAGGCTCAATGACCCAGACAATCACGACATGTTGACGGAGCCTATTCTATCTGTAAGAATCAAGGAAACGTCTACAAAGAAACAAGGTGCCGTGCTCCCAGATTTCCTTCTAACTGAAGATGTCAGAAAGCTCGAAACGTACAAGAGATATCTGGAAGCAGTCAGACAAGGCAAAGTTGGTCATCTTGATGAAAAATATTCTGGAACACCTGTCAGGAGAACCAGAAGAGGAAGTGCAGGAAGCACAACAAGTTCTGTGAGTCAAAGGAAGGTTCCTAAAAGGAAAGCTCCTTCTATAAGGATTGTTCCCGTAAAGGAAGCCGAACCTATTCCCACACTTGAACCTCAAAGACAACTTAGGGATGAGAGCTCTGAAGATACTGAGACAGATGAAGAGGTTCATTTCTCTGCAACTGCCACCGAAACACCTGCCTCAGTGACAAAACCTCCAAGTCCTCCAGCTGTCCAAGAAAAAGGGAAGACTCCAGCTATTGCACCTTATGATGAGAGCTCTGAAGAAGAAGAAGAAGAGCAATTGGACAAATCATACAGAAAAAAGTTTCACAACGTCCGACACATTCAAAAGGCCGCTGAATTTGCTAAAGAACAAATGGGTGGCCCCGGAGGATCAAGTGGTGCTGCCCACTCCTCTCCAGATCCTGATGCGGTTAATCAACCCGATAAGGGATCTGGTGCCACCACTCTTCTGCAACAACAACCGCCTGTTGAAGACACCATCGTGTATGATTTTGAGAAACAGGAAACTGAGAAAGAAAAGTCTAAGGATGACGAGGATGATTATACAAAGTTTCTTCTAGACAGTCCAACTCACTCAAAGGAGAAAACCTCAGAAACTCCTAAGGACATGAAGTCTCCTCATGTCTCCTCATCATCGGACTCTTCATCTCATTCATCACCACCACCATCAACTAAGTCAACCAGATCATCATCCAAATCCGTGATGAAACCACCCAAATCTTGGATTTCTCAAACACATGCAAGAATTGTGAAAGCTGTCAAACAAGTTAGAAAGAAGGACATGCTTCAAAGAAAACTTAATTGGTATGCTGAACAAATGCAGTACTTACATGATGAGAATAACGAGATGCGGAAAGATAGGAAAGCTATTCAGGAGTTCATGAGAAGTCATCGTCAGGGGGAATTGAATGAAATGATTGAAGGTTACACTCAAAAGTACCTTCAGGATGTCGTTCCTAAAGTCCAAAAGGAACTGGAGAAGTCAGCAAGAGACCAAACCCACAAGTTTCTTGTTAGGATATTACTTTTCACATGCACATCAAACCATAACACAAAGTAGCATATAGATGGAATTCTAGAGAGAGAAAGTTAGAGGTTTAGGGAACTTAGTGAGAGAAAGTGAAAGATATATTATGAGCTCCAACTCTCTACCTTGGGAGGTAGAGAGTATTTATAGTCTTACATAAATCGCCACACTTTGGGCTGTGGATCAGGCATACAGTGGGTAAAGACTCGTCCGTCCTCCACGGTGTTACTTAACTAAATACTACTAAACTTAAATGAACTACGACTACGAGCTTTCTAACGATTACATATACTTGAGGTGACCGACTCTTTAATACCGGGAATTTCTAATTCCTAACAATCTCCCCCTAAGGGAGGTCACCTCAATCATGTACCAAAATTACATAGAATACAAATAGATAATACAGTAACAATTGATCTTGCATTCTTGATGTAGTCCTTAGCTCCTAAGCTCGTAGTCATTGATTCTTCACATTGCATGTTTGGTTATTCCAAGTGGAGGTCTTTTACTGATCCACGTGATGATAAGTTTGAGCCATCTTTGGAGATCATCAGCTATCAACAATCTCTGACACATCCTTTGTGGTGTTGGTATTTTGTGATGTTGTGACTTTGGGACCGACATGCTCACATTCTGGATCATGAAATCTTCTCATTAGAGTAGCGGAAGCTTTAGTTGATTCATGATATTGGCAGCAGCGTAGCAGAAGCATGGAGTGAAAATATCAGAGTCATTGATGCACTAATCATGATTTCTTTTGAGATGAATGTGTTAAGTGAGCATGCGGCTGTGGATTGACCGCTTCATTCTGATCAGCTGCAAACATCGGGCGTACCTGCATACAACAGTTAGCAACAAATCACACGAAAGTGTCTTTGATCACTTTCGTTGAATTGAGGTACACGGCCCACGGTTCCCCGTTGATCAGTACAAGTACTGCCTGTGATCAGGTATAATTCCGAAGAATTTCCTTGACAGGGTTTCGCAGCTGCTCTAGCTGTTCTCAAACCGGAACGTCTCAAAGAAGACAACACGGAGTGAGTGAACCAGCGAATTTTAAGTCCACTGATTGATGAAAAAATATTTGAAAAACAATCGTGTATTGCTCAATAGAAATTGTTTTTGCAATACAACGAAGGTTTTATTGAAAATCAATTATCAATCATAAAAATACCTTTTGGTTTGAAAAATGAGTACCCAGTCGATGTGCTAAAGAAAAAAGTTTTTAAGCACAAAGACCGGTTTTCCAAAGGTATCCGTCAATCCCTAACCTGAACCAGGATTGATTCAAGAAATTGAATCGCCCCATTGTTTCTGTTCAGTTGTCACATGGTTGATCCATATAATAGATCTCACATGCCACCTACCAGGAGCTTGTTTGATGTTGGCTCCAGAAGGCTTTCCATCTTCATTGTGAGTGTGTAAACACATCACTCAGATAATGCGTAGGACTCAAGATATAATCTCTCTTTCCACATTGTGTGAAACAGAGAGTCTTCATTGAAAGTGTCCTAATGAGATTTATTGATGATCTCGTGGCTCTAGACTCAATTTGTGCATATTTGGATCCTATAACGGAGACTAGGGAGAGGTTCTCCTTCTTCAATATCAACCATCTCTAAGAGAAAGTCGATAGATAGTGTCGGTTCCCCGTGAGAATGAAACAAGTCCTTTTAAGAGGAACTTGAGTGGTTTGGAAAGTTGAAGTGCAGTGCGTCACTGGGTCCATGACGTCTTGTCTTCAATACCGATGTTACCATCAGTAGCATATGAATTGAACCCGGTTTCTGCCCTAAGGTTGAATTAATGGAGGGCTATTTGTTTTCACCCTATTCTCATTCAATTCTTTTTAATTCTTCAACCCCTTCAGTGCTTACCGAGACTTCATAGTTAGAACCTTGTTGGGTTTATTCCAGTACTAGCTCAGTCTTAGTCCGCACTCTTCCCTTATCTCATTTTTCTCCTTTTTATCATTATACCTAAGGACTTCTACACTAACTAGTGAATTGTCCCTGGGTAGATCCCTCCGGTTCTGGCGGATCATGGGAACCAATACCTAACCTTATCATCCTTATATCACCGTACATAAAGTAAAGTTGGTCGGTCAATTTGGTATTGTTCATCTGCCATTGGATCCAATTGAAAACCATTTGAAAATCAATTCAGATACTTGTGATATATTATCAAAGCATTTTGTACCTGAATTGTTTTTTTTTTTTTTTTGATATTTTTAGAACGAGAACTCCCCCTCAACATGTGCATCAATTATTTTGAAAGTGTTTTGCACACGGAGGCAAGAGAAAGAATTAACTTCTTTGATTACCATTTTCTAAAAGATATCAACATCACTTCCCATATCAAATCAAGTAGATATAGCATTTCCGGGAAGGATGAGGTTTCCATAAATTCGCTCCCCCTCAATATGTGCCTCGAGGTTAGAAAAGAGTTTTTGCACATACTAGAGGGAACCTGCACATTGGGATGAATGATCACGTTTCAAATCAAAGGTTTAAGATAGATGCTCCCCCTCAACATGTGCATTGAAAATTTGAAATCGTTTGTCACATGTGGGAAGGACAGCATGTACATTCTTATAACACCATTTGCCGAATTATCAGTTTAAATCCAATTTAAATCACACATTCTCCCCCGATCACAATTATCAAAGCATTTGAGATTTGTGATCTCGTATAGATTTAAATTGATTTTGAAAGCTTTTAAGGAGAATTGTGACATGATTGTGAAAGCGTTTGAACTGATAAGGATCGGATTTTAAGACTTTAAACTCCATTTATAAAACATGCATGTATACCTTTTTGAAAACAATTTAATGCCAAATAACTTTTTAATTTAATTGAAATCATTCTCCCCCTCAATCAATGACATAGGTTGTTGATTGAGAGATAGAGATTTTGACAAATAAGTCCTGATGATTTTCAAAAATAGAGATCGAGTTATTTTTCAAAGCATTTAGTTTTCAGCAGATAAATGTTTATAGAATCAGAGCATGGAATTTTGAAAACATGATAAAGCATGGCTCTGTTCTTTCTTTTAAGACCGGGTTACTGCCTGAAAATGACAATAAACCATTTCTCTTTCTCCCAAAAATATTTTTTGATTTTTTTTTTTTTTTTTTTTTTTTTTTTTTTTTTAAGAATTCGAACAACATCTAAAGACCCGTGTCATTCTTTGAATGACAGCACAAAGACCGTAGATATTATCGAACCGGAAGAAACATGACAAAAAATGACAATATTTTTTGAAGAATTTTTTTTTTTTTTTTTTTTTTTTTGAATTTTTCAAATTTTTATGGATTTTGAAAGTTTTATATTTTTCTATTTGATTTTTTTTTTTTTTTTTTTTTTTTTTTTTTTTTTTTTTTTTTAATAGATATATACAAGAGATAGATGAAGAAAGACCTTTACTCCTCGTCTTCCTCCTGAAGACGTTTGAGAGTTTCTGGTTGAAGGCTTTTCAAACCAAGACGTGGAAGAATAAACTCAAAACGTTCTCTTGGAAGAGCTTTGGTGAAGATGTCCGCTAACTGATATTCAGACCTCACAAAATATAGTTCCACCACACCTTTTTCCACTTGTTCCCTGATGAAATGATGTCGAATGTCGATATGCTTTGCTCTTGAGTGTTGAACGTTGTTACATGAGAGAGCAATAGCACTTTTATTATCACAGTACAGAGGGATTTTGTTGAATTCAAAGCCATAGTCAGATAATTGAGATCTCATCCATAAGATTTGAGCACAACAAGATGACATGGCTATGTATTCAGCCTCTGTAGAGGAAATAGAAGTACTCATTTGCTTCTTTGAGGACCAGCTCACAAGCTTATCACCCAAAAACTGAGCACCTCCTGACGTACTTCGACGAGTATCTTGACAACCTGCATGATCAGCATCTGCATAGGCCGTTAGTGACATACCGGTGTCCTTCGGGTACCATAGTCCCATATTGATGGTTCCTTGGAGATACCGAAAGACCCGTTTAACTGCTTCAAGGTGCTTTTTAGTAGGCTTAGCCTGGTATCTAGCACACATGCAAACAGCGAACAAGATGTCTGGTCTACTAGCAGTGAGATACATCAGGGAACCAATCATACTTCGATATTTCGTTTGGTCAATCATGATCCCTGAGAGGTCCTCATCTAGTTTGGTTCGGTCAATCATGGGGGTGTCAACAGGGTCACTTGAATCAAATCCAAATTTCTTTAAAATCTCTGTTGCATATTTGGATTGATTAATGAAAATGCCTCCGGGACTTTGAGAAATTTGTAATCCCAAGAAAAATGACATTTGTCCCATCATTGACATTTGAAACTTTGAACTCATTTCATTTGAAAACCGATCACATTCCATTGGGTCAGTCGAGGCAAAAATAATATCATCAACATAAATTTGAACATGAATCAAATGTTTTCCTGACTTCCTGGTGAACAACGTAGGATCAACTGCTCCTTTGATGAATCCGGTTGATAGAAGAAACTTTGACAGTGTATCATACCATGCCCTTGGAGCTTGCTTTAAACCGTAAAAAGCCTTCTTCAAACGATAAACGTGAGTAGGATGCTCTTGATTCACAAATCCTTCAGGTTGGCTGACGTAGACGACTTCTTTAAGATCTCCGTTCAGAAATGCCGTCTTTACATCCATCTGATATACCACCATGTTCTTACTAGCAGCATTAGCCAGAAAGATTCTGATTGCCTCGATTCGAGCAACTGGAGCAAAAGATTCTTCAAAGTCTATACCCTCCTCTTGACGATATCCTTTAGCAACTAATCGAGCCTTGTTCTTCAACACATCACCATGCTCATCAAGTTTTACTTTGAAGATCCATTTTAGAGCTATAATCATAGCACAGTCTGGAGCAGGTACTAACTCCCATACATCAAGACGATCAAACTCATGAATTTCATCTTGCATAGCATTGAACCAGCTATCTTCATTCATAGCAGTTTTAACATCTTTTGGTTCGATCTTAGATAGTACGGAGTTGAAGAAGCACCATAAGGCATCGGTTGCGAGTTGCTTCCGGGTTGATACAGGACGAGAGGGATTTCCAATGATGTTGTCTAATGGATGATCGTGAGTCCATTTTCTGAGGTGTTCATGTGGCATTTTTTGAGGAACTGAGGTAGCTGAGTCGATGTCTCCTGAAGAAGATGGTTCTGATGATGATTCAGGAGTAGCAAATATGTTTTCAAATGGAGCATCTTCAGGAGTCGCAAAGGGATTAACTTCATCATTGATGCCAGAAACATTTCCATGATGTACATTTGAAGAATGATGATTTGTTGATGAGACTGAAGGATCAGCAGCAGGTGCTTCTTGACTTAAAGATATTGAGACTGAAGGATTGACTTCATTCACTGGAATATGAGCATCCTCTGTTGTAGGGATCAGCACCTCATTAGTAATTGAATCATACAGTTCATCAAACATAGGATCAAACAATTTCTTTACATCATCTTCAGATGGAGGTACATATGGAGTTTCTTGAGAGGAGTTTGGAACAAGGGATGAACCAATGGGACTGTTTTGAAGTGCGGGTCCTGAGCTGGAGTGTCCAGGAGTCATTTGACCGGTCAGCTCATCGAACGTAACGTGAATTGTTTCCATGATATTTCGGGTTCATTTGTTGTAGATTCGATAACCCTTCTTGTTTGGTGCATAACCTACAGAAACTCCAATATCTGCTTTAGCTCTTAATTTACCTAAATCTTGACCGTCCTTTGTTGGATAGCACAAAGCACCAAACACACGAAGATAGGATAAATCAGGTTTTCGTTTATGAACAAGTTCATATGGAGTTTTTCCATGAGAGGTGTGAATGAGAGAACGATTTTGGGTGTAGCAGGCAGCAGCAATGGCTTCAGCCCATAGAAACATTGGAACCTTCGAATAAATTAGCATTGTTCTAGCGGCTTCCACAAGAGTTCGATTTCGTCTTTCAACTACACCGTTCTGTTGAGGAGTTCGTGGAACACTTCTTTGATGACTGATTCCAATAAAATTGACTTAAGTCTCGATTAACGAACTCTGTGCCATTGTCTGTTCGAACACTTCTAACCGTGTTGTTAGGAAGAACCTGTAGTTGCTTGATAATGTTGATGATGACAGATGGAGTTTCATCCTTAGTCCTCAAAAACTTGACCCAAGTAAATCTAGAGTAGTCATCAACAACGACTAAAATGTATCTCTTCCCATTAATCGTTTGCACTCTCATTGGAATCATCATACCAATGTGTACATGAAGCAATAGCCTGATGCACTTTACCATTAAACATATCGAAGATGTCGATAAGCAATATCATCTCACGTACCATATATTCTCCTCACATTTCTTTCAACTGAACGCTGAAGTAACACATACCAAAAGGCTCCAGAGACCATTTCCCCCAAATAGTTGGAATAATACATCCTTCCCCCTTGCTGGTTTTGATAACTCAGAATCAGCAAAACATAATAAGTCCATAAACTTGAAATCTTGTGAGAAGAACTCAAATAGCCCAAATGAATCCTGTGAGCATCAACTGCTACATAAACTCTCTCTGACTATCTTTATCAACCCATATGTAGACAATTTGAAGTGACCACTGTTGAAGCAAAACCCGATATACCAAACTTGAAACTGAAGTCGAAATCCCCGCATTTGTGTCTTAAGCTTGCACTTAAAGATGGAAGAACGGTGTCGAGAGTCTATGCTTCAAGCAAATCTCTAAGTACTCACTACTCAAACAAAGTATGAGACATTAACACCTCTTGAGATTATCCACATCGTCATCTGTATGTGACACTGAGTAAAACAACGTAACTCCTAATAGTGATAGTTAACCAGGTCTTCAACCATCCACCCCGACTGCTGGTAACTAGATAAACCAAGTCTTCAACTCAAATTCTTAAGCCCGAGCAAGTTATGAAATAAGAACACGCCTTTGTGAAGGTCAACTTCAATCTCAAATAAGTGATAAATGATTAACTCTGAAGTCATCAACTTGTGTCAAATGCCCAACACGTGAAAACAACATACAATCGGATGTACATTGACCCACTGAATGAACCGGAACAAATGATTCCTCAACATCAATGCATTCTTCCTTAAAAGTAAACATGTAGAGACTGATCTGGAAGATTCACCAATAATGTCTTCGAGCGGATGAGGAAGTCATTTTTCTTTAAGTTCATGTGGTTGATTTATAGCGTGCACATTGAGAGAAACAATAATCCGTAAACATTTGGCAAAGGAATACCAAAGAGCGGATCACTATTCATGAACAATAATCCGTGAAGATTTGGTAAGGAATACCAAAGAGCGGATCATTATTCATGAGTGCAACTGCAATATTATGATAGTCATTATTAACGCCTTGAGGAATAACTGGAGATTTGGGCTTCTTGAGAATTCCAAGAAGTACTTCTTAGATGGTGAACCAGTTGAGTCAATAGAAACCGGAGCATGAGCTTCAGAAGCTGGATGATCAACATTCGTCGGAGGTTGAAAGTACTCATCAAACATATCTTTGAAAAACAATGAATCCCAAACATTGATTCCCAATTATCCTTAGTAAGTGAAGCGTTAGGCGTTGGAGAAGAGTCATCAAAAATCAAAACAATGAATCCCAGTTATCCTTAGTATATTCACTCATCATCATCAAAAATTAAGTCGTATAACCATTATTCAAACATCCATCATCATGTAGTATATTCACTCTTCTCCCCCTCAAAAATTGCATCCGAAGTTGCCATTTTTGATTTAACAAGTGAATAAGAGTATACACCAATGAACATAGATCCACTTGATGATTGAATGAGCGTGGAAAAACATGAAGCTTGTTGATGAAGAATGTAGATGAATATGGCCATTCATGAGAGAATTTCTCTTTAGCTGAAGATAAAGCGCACAGAAGAGCGTACACTTTTCTTTTCTTTGAAGAATGGGGCCTGAAGTGTTATCTGCAGACACCATTGTGTTGAAGAACGAGGCCTGAACTGATGTGAACAGACGTCATAGCCGGTTGAATATCAATGTTGAGAAACTTGAGCCCGTGAGTTATGAGATATCAATCCATTTGTAATCCATACTTTAAGCCAGTCCATGTATTGAAGGATCGAAGTATCTGTAACTGAGTAAGGAGTACCTGCACTAACATTACAAGCTTGATTGCATATATATGGGTTAGTGACATTAGTATCCAAACTCTGTGGGGTTTCACGGTCAACCTTGATTTTTTCATCAGAAAACAGCTTTCCGGTAGGAATCCACCTAAGTCCAGCATCCTTAAACATTCTACCAGACGGTATCCACTTATGGCAAGGACTAGGATTGTAAGGCTTCTTATGCATAGTGGAAGACTTATCCTTGATCCTAGTTTCCAAAGATTTAGCAGTTGGTATCCATCTAGGCGAAGTTTTTGGTTTGTATTGTTTCACAACATGTTGAACCTTAGTCGCGTTAGTGTTCTTAGTGGATAGTACCTTGGCATGTGAATTAGGAAACTGTTTCTTATGTGGAAAAGACTCAGAATTTCTAGTTTTGTTTTCTACATGTTTAGCATTCTTATGCAAATAACTACTCTTAGCTGCACGCCAATCCCTAGTCTTTTGAGTGTTCCTAGGTAGTGGTTTACAACTACTAGTAGTGCCTTGAAATCTCGTAGAATTCCTCACCCTAGGTCTTGCACCTAAAATTCCGTCTTTTTGAATATGTGCCTTTTTTCTAGCTTTTTCTAGACAATAGTTCTTCCACAAGTCATTCATATCATATGAATTCTGGTTTTTAATGCTTGGTTTTGACACTGTTTTTGAACTAATCCTAGAGGTGCTGGGAGTAAAAGTAGCTGCATGTTGAGGATTAGAGGAACTATAGGCTTGACTCTTAGGTAACACAGGTGAAGTGACTGGTTTTGACAAAACTTTTTCCTCATCAACTTGGGAGGCAAACCGTGTTTTTGAAGATTTTGGTCTTTCGGATATAAACGCAGTAGGCTGCCTAACAACAGACCGGTTTCTAATGGGATGAGAAACTGGTTTCCCCAAGGTTGATGGTTTTGTAAACTTAGTGTTCACACTTTTCCCTACAGTTTTCCTAAGCTCATTCTTTAAGGCTACAATAGCGAAACTCTTATCCTGAAGTTGAGCTTTGAGTTCATCAATTTTTTCTATCAAAGAGTTTGTTTGTTCCATTGACTTAGTTCTAGCTTCTTTGACAGACTCACTAAGTTCTACGTGATGCTTTCTCAAAGACTCATTTTCCTTTAGTAATTTAGCCACATAAATTGACAGTTCATTATTTCTTGTTATAATAGCATCAATGTCTTGTGTATTCATGACTAAATTACTTTTCTTATTCAAGATAGAAATATGTTTCTTCAGATTGTAAATGGTTGACTCTTTGTCTTAAAGCTGAGCTTTCAAAGTGTTAATTTCAAAAAGTTCACGGAATTCAGGAAGTTCCGGTTTTTTACATGGTTTGTTAAGTTGAAAACTTTCTTCTTTACTCTGAATCGCGATTTCAAGTGAAATGCAATATTTTTCAAGATTTGAGAATTTGTTTGAAAGTTCATCAAAAGCCTTCTTATCAACCAAATCTTTTGTTTTGAAACACTTAATCTCAGACTCAGCCTCAGTAACAGAACATTTATGAAAGACATGTTCAACATTATGATCATTTTGTTTAAGTGCTTTAGCAGATGCAATATGTTGAACAGTAAAGGGTACCTCATTACATGACACCTGCTCAATTTCTGGTCTGTTATCTGCATCCACAACATGTGTAACGAGAGTCACTGGACCGCTGGATGTGTCAAGCTTATCAATCTCTGAGCCTCTGTATTCAGTGCCAACTGATCCATCATCTGGTGTTTTACCCGACTCATCATTATATGTTGACTCTGACATTCTACATTCAACAACACCTGATTCTTTAACAGATACATTACCCAACTTATCACAACTATTTCTCAACTGCACCTGACACTCATTCACGTTTTCATCTTTTTGTGTAACTTCCTCAATGTACTTCTCCACATTATCCATGAGTTGTATGAATGTCTCAATGAACACGCTAATTTCCATTCCAGTGTGTTTCTTGAAAGACACTTCAGTCATTTCATCATCAAAATCTGAGGAATATTCCCCCCGGATAAATGGCTGAAATTGATCGAAGATTACTTGAAGAGCTGCATTAGATTCATCAGTTGAGAACTTCTCTTTAGTAATTTGAAACCTCAGTTGTTCTAAGTTTAGTAGCACAGTTCTTGTCAAGATGGGAAAATCCTGACGAAGGAGAGCACTGCTTGTTCGATCCATAGTTGTAGATAAAAGTAGTTTGAGGTGCTGATAAAGTAGTTGAAAGGGCTCAATGTTACATTCCTTTAGCATGGCATTTTGTAGCATTGACTGGTGCATTTCAGTCTTTTCAAAGTCTGAACCCGGAGATATCACATCCTCATTGATTGATTCAATCATCTTTAATCGTTCAGTGTAGCTAACATTCTCAGGGTTGACTACATCATCATACAATTTAAGCACTTCTGAAATCACTGGGTCAGTAGAGTAAGACATGATGTGGTAGAATGCACGGGATTTTACAAGTCTATGATTCAAACCGAGAAATAGAATCTTTCGCGGGATTTTACTAAAATCAAGACCAAACCGTTAAGCAATGACCAATGGAATGATAGACAATTGTGTGTTAGGACATATGATTGTTTGTAGGATTAGCAGAGATGTTGTTTGGTTGTGATTCGGATTGGTTTATGCCCGTTTTTCCTAAGAAATTAGGGTCTAAAAACTTAAAAACCTCAATAACTTCTGTTCGGAGCGGATTTAGACCTTGAAGATTGACCCGAATGAACTTTAGTTTAGTTCATTCGGCGTGCCATTCTCCTCGTTCTCACGGTCGTTTTGATGGGTAGAACGCTGAAAACGGAGTTACGGTTCAAAAGTTATGGCCGTTTGAAGTTTAGACGGGAAAAATCAACCAAGTCGCTACGAATTCTTGAACCAAGTCGCTAACAACTAATTCGCTACACCACTAAGTCGCTAGAGTCCCAAGTCGCTAGAAAAATGCAAGTCGCTAAGTAGTAACTCGCTAAGCCACAAGTCGCTAGCAAAATTTTGGCAGTAATTCGCTACACAAGTCGCTAGACATACAAGTCGCTAAAGAGCAACTCGCTACAGACCAAGTCGCTACCACCAAGTCGCTACTCGTAGTGGAGAGTCCACTACTTGTACTTTAACTCGCTAGATCTAACTCGCTAGGTTTAAAACTGTAACTCGCTACAATTTTGTGAAGCAAGTCGCTATGAAGAAAACTAAACCGTGAGCTAAGTCGCTAGCAAGAAAAACCTTACAAACATCACTTTTCAATCCAAAAACAACCCAACCAAGATGATTCAAGCTACCCAAATGAAAACCTAAACACTTGTGATGATTCTAAACATGAAAGTACTAACAAAATTCAAACTTTAACACAAGAAATCAACCAAATGATGCAAAAACCACTAAACTTTTTGAAACTCAAAAACCACCTAAAAACCACTATAAATCCAAAGATGTGCAAGATATGATCTAACCATGGCTCTTGATACCAATTGTTAGGATATTACTTTTCACATGCACATCAAACCATAACACAAAGTAGCATATAGATGGAATTCTAGAGAGAGAAAGTTAGAGGTTTAGGGAACTTAGTGAGAGAAAGTGAAAGATATATTATGAGCTCCAACTCTCTACCTTGGGAGGTAGAGAGTATTTATAGTCTTACATAAATCGCCACACTTTGGGCTGTGGATCAGGCATACAGTGGGTAAAGACCCGTCCGTCCTCCACGGTGTTACTTAACTAAATACTACTAAACTTAAATGAACTACGACTACGAGCTTTCTAACGATTACATATACTTGAGGTGACCGACTCTTTAATACCGGGAATTTCTAATTCCTAACATTTCTTCTCGACACTGTCCCCGGTGTGACTAGAGAAATATTTTCCAGACAACTCACCCCTAACATCGTCGAATTGGTTAAACATACAATGGCCAAAGAAGCTGATCTCTCTGAATCTGAGTTAATCGCTAAACTAGTAATGCAAATGTCAAAGCGATCTGGAACATTTACTTCAGATGAAGCTAAATTTTTCGAAGGTCTACTTGCTTTTCAACTCAGTTCATCATGCAAGGAGTCAGCCGATCAACCCAAACGGCCAAGAGATGACGATGATAAGGATAAGGACTCTGCACCTAAACGTCAGAAGCAGTCTGGTCAATCTACATCTATGCCACCTCCTCCACTTCGGACTTCTTCTCAACATAAGTCTCCATCACCTCGGTCTTCTACTGATAAACCTCAGGACGATTCCGAGTTACCACCCCGGACTCATAAAACTGGTGATCACTTTGAGTATACGGGTGGTGACGATGAAGAGGTCCCTGAGCCCCGACAACAACCCACCTCACCAAAACAAGTACAGAAACCAACATCATCATCAAGGCCTTCAAAACAGAAGAAGAAAACGACTCTGCATGACGTCGTATCATGGCTTTATGACGATATTACTGCTGAATTTGATTGGTTTGCTACTCTTGTTAATGACACTCCCTACCCTGAAGAAGGTCAAGAATTGGTAGACGGTAGTACCTTGGAGCATGCAAAAATCTTGCAAGAAAGATTTCGTGTGAAGAAGATGACGAAATCCGAGTTGAAGCGCATCAAGAATGACGCATTCCTTCTGTTGAAAAACAGCTCGGAAAGTGCAATCGAGGTTGAATATCACCTTGAAAACATTGCTCGAGCCATGTCTAACAACATGGTTTGGCTCAACCCAGAAGCAAACATTGACTTCACTAAACGGAACAACCCTCCATATTACACTGACTGGACCAAACCTCTACCAACAATCGGCCAACCAGATGAACCAAGGATCCCCTTCAGATATTTCTTCAACACAGACCTGGATTTTCTTCTCCATGGTGGCGACGGTTCAAGAAAATACGCTACATCATTAACTCTTCCATTCCCAGCGGCTACCTACTCAAACTGCATAGCTATCGAGGAACGTGCAAATCACTTGTTTTCTGACAAAGTGCATGCATACGACCAAGATGCATTGTATGGGATTCATCATTGGCCTGAACGCCGAAGAATCTACTACAGAAGCTGCCTGGTTCAGAAGTCTCAACATGAAGTGTATTGCTCAAAGAACATCGTGGCCATCAAACACATTGATCTCAAGTCTAAGTGGGACTACACATTCTTGAAGAATATCATAGTCAAACGACAAGATGAACAGGACTATGAATTCTCAGAGGCTGACTTTGAGAACTTGTCTCTCAACGACATCGAAGACATGTATCTTGCCAAAGTACAGGGTCGTATGAGACAATTCTCGACTGAAATTCAACGTGAATTCATCAAGTCAGTTCTCATCTTCATTAGACGCATTGTGATCAAAGAACGTGTCGAAGATATCCAGATGGCTGTTGAATCATATCAGAAACGTGTAAACTTCACTCCACCACAGCTTGATCTTCCTGACATCAACCAGCTCAAACAACTTACGCTCATCAGCAAACCTTTCGGCATTGTTTACCGCAGTGAACTTCGCAGAAACTGCTTAATGGCGTGTAGTGAGCTCCATAAATTCGGGGATCATACCTTGAAGATGGTTAGGGATGGATTGGCGTACAGATTGAAGGATATACGCTTGAAGGTTGGGAATCCTAAGCGGTGGAACTCTCAGGATAGAAGGGATGTGAGAAGGATCATCACCATGATTGATGAACGGTTGTTCAGAAGGGATCAGTTCAGACGCTTGGAGAGGTATGTTGGTGGTCGACCCAGGAGAAACATCACCGGATTTCAACGCCCTGTGCGCACTCCTGGGAACATCACTGCACTTCCTGGAACCCCTTGAATTGTTTCCTTCATATGATTTTGGATGAATGTTTATATATGTGAATGGCTTGTGCACACATAACAGTGTACAACCCGTAATGGTCAAGAAAGGACCCTGTGGTACGCCTCAGTGCCACAATCCTTATAAAAGGAGCGAAAGCTTCTTATTTTTGAGTAAAACCTATCAAACCTTTCATTTTTCAAGGTTTTGCTCAAAAAGACAAGTACTTCCCCATATGATTTCAAAACCTCAACCGTTTATATCACTAGTTGAGGGGGAGTATTTGATGAAAACTTTGTTCACAAATTGTTCACAGTGGTCACTCTTCCCGCAACACTCAAAATGGTCATATTTATTCTCAAAATGTTTCAAAAATAACATCTTATATGCCATTTTTGAGGGGGAGAAAATTATGTGATAAGAAATATGTTGTACAAAATGCAAATGAATCTGTGTACCTCAAACTTAACCTACGAATTGACGGTACTAAACTGTTAGTAACTCGAAAAGACTTGTCCTGAACGGGTAATAATTTCAAGCTAGTTCGCTAGTGATGTAAACGTGTCTCGCAAAGGACTTGTCCAAGTAGAAAGTACCATTCGAGAAACTCTTGATAGACATGAACTCTGAAGGGTATGACAACCTTTCGAGGTTTGTCTACACCTTCAAGATAGTTATTAGAGCTAGTTGTCACCTAAAAGCTGACAATGTATCTCTTTAACTATTCAACGTAACCGTGTCTCGCGGGAGATTGTCTATCCTTAGTGGATCAATTCATAAAGTGCGCGCTCTTTCCTCACTGTGCATTTAACCTTATAAACTATTAAGCACATGTGGAGGGGGAGTATTTATGCAAAAACTTATCTCTCACTGTGGTTCAAACATGTTTTTCATTTACAAACCCTTTGAGAGATATTTTAACTTACAGTGGTTATAATGGCAAACATAGGTTAGTCATGGAGTTATAAGGTGACTAAGGTTAGGAATAACCGTCCTATGATCCGCCAGAGCCGGAGGGATCTACCCAAGGACACTACCATTAGTTAGTGTTAGAAGTCCTTAGGAATGATTATAAAAAGGAGAAAATGAGAATCGGAGAAAGAAGGAGTTGAAGAATCAAAAAGAAATGTAAAGTAAAGGGTGAAAATAAATAGCCCTCCAGATTATTCAACTTAGGGCAGACACCGGGTTCAATTCATATGCTACTGGTTGTCACTTAGTGACACTGGTATTGAAGATTAAAAGTCGTCATGGACCCAGTGACGCATGCACTAAACCTTCTTAGCCACTCAAGTTTCTCTCAACAGAAGCTTGTTTCATTCTCACAGGGAACCCTACATAAACTATTGGCTTTCTCTTAGAGATCGCTGGTATTGAAGAAGGAGACCCTCTCCCTAGTCTCCGCTCAGGAAAACCAAAACGCACTGTTGAGTCTAGAGCCACGAGATTCATCAAAAGATCTCTTAGGAACACTTGACATTTAATCACTTGTTGATCAAAAAATAAGATCTTCAGTGATTCAGTGGTTCATATCGAGTCCTTCACAGATCTTAGCAATCTGTCGAGAACATTTATGAGAGGTTCACATCTGTGATCCTCAGTGATTAAATGGAAACTCCTGCCAGGGTCAACATCTAACAGCCCTGACAGCAGGTCACTTCGGTAACTCCCCGTGGATTACGCGGAGTGTGTCTCAAACGGTCTACAGTCGTGAGGTGATGCTTCGGTGTACCTCAGCGACTCATCTGAACTGTAGATGTATTTCGGTACATCGCGTTATCTCACTTGTGGGACTCCAGTTCAGGAACGGCCTTTGTAAGAATTAGAGTTGTGTTTTTCACACTATGCTGTTAACACTCTCGAAGTTCAAACTTGTAAGTGCCGGAAACCGCTTATTACTAACCGTTTGCAATGTTTTCTTCTTATGGAAGCTCCGGAGCGGGATGATCGTGCTGATTCTTCTCATGCTCACGCCAACATCAACACTAATGGAAGTTCTATTCAAAAGCAACACAACCGTCAGAATGATTCTTCGTCAAACCAAAGAATCTACAATGATAAAGATTTAAAGAACTTCATCAGTATTGAACTCCAACGTCATAGAGCGTGTGAGCATGTTGAAGAATGACGTGGAGACACTGGAGCAGCGAAGCAGACCTGAGGCAGACTGATGCAGACAACAACATACTATCACTTTCACCACAAAGAACAATGATCAAAGAACAAAGTTAAAGATGACGTCGAAGCATAACTGCTCAAAGATAACGATCTCTCTACACTGGGGAGATTGTTCGAATCAAGACATTTCCTCTCACAAGAAAGAAGAATGTCAGAAGTCGTCACAGCTACTATTACATCATCGCCTTCACCGTTTACATTCATATATACTTGAGGGGGAGATTGTTGGAATCACTCCTAAACAGTATTTCAAGTATTTATATTTCATATGTAATAGGTAGCTTTATTATGGCCTTTATGTTTGTTTAAGGTCCAGCTTATGTAGAAGGCCCATAAGCTGAGGCCCAATCCCAATAAGGAATAGGGAAGGAGAGGGAGTGTTGCCCTAGCTCCTTGCCTATATAAACTATTGTAAACCCTCATTTGAGGGTTGGTTGTTCAAGTTATTCTTTCACTCACTCTCTACGCCTAACCGGTTTTACTTATACGTGTGTGTGTGTGTGTTTAGCTTGTTCAATCGCCTTATCTCTTTCTCTATAAGCTTGTGTTGTAAAACTAGTGACCTAACATCATTATCCAGGAACGTGTTGAAGACCTTCAACTTGCCGTGGAATCATACCAGAAACGTGTTAATCTCACCAAACCACAACTAGACCTTCCCGATATCAACCACCTAGCTCAGTACACCATTCTCACGAAACCAAAGTTTGGCGTTGTCTACCGCAGTGAACTTCACCGTAAGTGTTTCATGGCATGTAATGAGCTTCACAAGTTTTGTGAACATACTTTGAAGAAGGTTCGGGATGGGATGGCATATAGGTTAAAGGAGATTCATGAAGGCATAGGGTCGAAGAAGAGGTGGAATTCGAGGCAAAAGAGGGATGCGAAGAAAATCATCACAAGGATTGATGAAAGGTTGTTTTGTCGGGATCAGATAAGGACATTGGAGAGCTTCGTGGGTGGACGTCTGAGCATATCTCTAACAGGCTACCAACGTCCAGAAAGAACTCCTGGTGTTATTGACGGACTTCCTGGTACTCCTTAAATTTGTTTCTCTCATTAATATTTGGATGTGTTGATCTATACTTGACGATGGCTTGTCTACAAATAACAGTGTACAACCCGTACTTGTTATGAAAGGACCCAGTGGTACGCATCAGTAGCACAATCCTATAAAAGGAGCGAAAGCTTCTTACTTTTCAGTAAAACTTATCAAAAATTTCACTTTTCAAAGTTTTGCTCAAAAGAACAAGTACTTCCCCTTATGATTTTCAAAACCTCAAAAGTTAGTATTACTTGTTGAGGGGGAGTACTTGCTTTAAATCTTTGTTCACAAATTATTCTTCGTGGAAATCTTTCCACAAAACTCGAAATGGTCATATTCGATATCAAAATATCATCAAAAATAATATTTATATGCCATTTAAGAGGGGGAGAAAAATATGTGTGATACAAAAATGTTGTGGATTGCAATTGAATCTGTGTGCTAAAGACTTAACCAATGAATTGAGGAGCTCTTAAATGTTAGTAACTTGAAAAGAATTGTCCGGGACGGGTAATAATTTCAAACTAGTTCCCTAGTGATGTAAATGTGTCTCGCAAAGGACTTGTCTTAGTAGAATGTACCATCCGAGAAACTCTTGGTAGACATGAACCTTGACGGGTCAAACCTTCTCACCAAGGAGTGTTTACAACTTCAAGCTGACCTAGTTGGTGATGTAACCGTGTCTTGCAGGGAATTGTCTATCTTGAGTCGATCAATTCAAAAGTGCGAGCTCTTCTCTCACCGTGCAGATTTCTGTCAAAACACTTAAGCACGTGTTGAGGGGGAGTATTTCTGCAAAATACAAAACTCTCACAGTGGTACAAAATGTTTTTAATCATAACCATTTTGAGAGATTTTCATGAAATTGGTTTTATGGCAACATAGGTTAGTCATGGACTTATAAGGTGACTAAGGTTAGGAATAACCGTCCTATGATCCGCCAGAGCCGGAGGTATCTACCAAAGGACACCACCAATAGTTAGAATTTAGAAGTCCTTAGGTATGATTATAAAAAGGAGAAAATGAGAATCGGAGAAAGAATGAGTTGAAGAATTAAAAAGAAAAGTAATGAAAAGGGTGAAAAGAAATGGCCCTCCAGATTATTCAACTTACGGAAGACACAGGGTTCAACTCATATGCTACTGGTTGTCACTAGATGACACCGGTATTGAAGATCAAAGTCGTCGTGGACCCAGTGACGCATGCACTAAACCTTCTTAGCCACTCAAGTTTCTCTCAATAGAAGCTTGTTTCATTCTCACAGGGAACCCTACGCAAACTGTCAGCTTTCCCTTAGAGATTGCTGGTATTGAAGAAGGAGACCATCTCCCTAGTCTCCGTTCAGGAAAACCAAAGCACACTATTGAGTCTAGAGCCACGAGATTCATCAAAAGATCTCTTAGGAACACTCGACATTTCATCACTTGTCGTTCAACAATAAGGACGCAAGTGATACATTTTAGAGTCCTTCACAGATCTTAGCAATCTGTCGAGAACATTTATGAGAGGTTCACATCAGTGATCCTCAGTGATTGAATGGAAACTACTTCCAGGGTCAACATCAAAAAGCCCTGACAGCAGGTCACTTCGGTAACTCCTTGTGGGTTACGCTTAATGTGTCTCAAACGGTCTACAGTCGTGAGGTGATGCTTCGGTGTACCTCAGCGACTCACCTGAATCGTAGATATACTTCAGTATATCATGTTTGCCTTCTTGAGGGCATCCGGTTTCTGGAACAGCCTTTGCTTGAATTAGAGATGTGTTTTCGCATTATGCTGTTAACACTCTCGAACTTCAAACTTGTAAGTGCTGGAAATCCCGCTAAGGAGATTCCTTTCAAGAATCGAGTCCTGAATATGTGGGTCATTACTTGAACTTGTTAAATGTAATGCCAACTGTCCCTTACGGGATTCTGACGGCTGATTCGCCCAACCAAGGTGAATGGAATCAAGACATTCATCAGTAGAAAAATTGTAGTAATCAATTCTTTATGAAAAGATTACAATGATCAATTGGTGTTCGTGACTGTACCTGAGATGCTGCTACTGATGGATGCTCGCGGGAGGAAGAGACCGTGTAGATTCTCCACATGCTCATATCAAAAACATCATCAAAGAAGTTCTCTCACTATCAAAGGCAACACAAAGTCAAAATGATTCTTCTTCAAATCAAAGAATCTACAAAGTTATATGACTCGAGAACTACTTCACATCTGAAATTCACTGTCAAAAGAAGAGTGAGCATGTTGGAGAAAGACTTGGAGACACTGGAGCAACGAAACAGACCTGATGCAGATTACCACAACATAACATCACCATATCCACACCAGAACAAAGAACAAAGATTAATGAAGATGTCAAAGCTGAAAACTTCTAAGAAAACAAGATCCTCACACTGGGGAGATTGTTGAAATCAAGACACTTCTTCTCACAAGAAAGAAGAATGTCAGAAGACGTCAAAGCAACTATTACATCAGCACCTACAAAGTATTTCAGTCAAATCATTAATTACCAACACTTAGGGGAGATTGTTGGAATCACTCCTAAACTACATTTCAAGTGTTTGTAATCAATATGTAATAGGTTGCTTAATTAGGCCTTTATGTTTGTAATTAAGGCAAGGCTTATGTAGAAAGCCCATAAGCCTTGGCCCAAGCCCATAAGGAAGGAAAGGGACTTGTTGTGTTGCCCTAGTCCCTTCCCGTATAAATAATGTTGTAAACTCCCATTTGGGAGTTGGTTGTTTACTTCATTCAATATCCTACGCCTAAACCTTTCTATATTATTCGTGTGTATTGTTTGTGTGTGTTCATCCACCTTCTCGTTATTTCATTTCTAACATATTGATGCTTGTGTTACAATATGGTGACCTAACAGTATGTCCACTAACATATGCAGATATCATGGCTTATATGAATGTTCCCGATACAGATCCCACAAAAGAAGATGATTGGATGCCGAAAGGAAAGGGTAACTAGTTCTTGGGTCGACAAAAAGAAGAAATAGAACTTAATTGGATCTCTATGGAGAGTTGGCATGATAGATGCAACGTCAGAGGTCTCACTGCTTCAGCAGATGGTTTTCTTCCAGCCTTACAGTAACAACAGAAGCAACTTATCCACCTAACGTATCTTTGTGCGGGACAAGTAGTGAATAATACCAATTTTCAACAATTTTAAAATTATTGTTTTGAAAATGGAAAAATATTTGTTTGAAAATAAATTGGACTTAAAATTATGTAAATCAACCGGACTTTAATATTGTCAAATCTTAAGTCACTCAATGAACGACTACGGTCATCGATTGAGGGGGAGAGTGATTTCAATCTTAAATAGTTTCAAACGATATTTCATCAAAAAGTCTTATTGTACGAAATAAAGTGGTGATCTAAAGATTTAATGTTATGTCATGATATGATTTTCTTTAAAACTCAAAGATCTTTCAAAATATTCTTTTTTCTATTTTTGTTTGATTGTGAAAAAGTTTCTTTTACTCAAAGATCTCTTAAAATTATCATACCTGACACTAACAATCTCTAATGTCTTAAATTGATCCTTATCAGCTTCTTTCAAAATTAAATCAAGCCACGTCTTTCCCCGATATTTTCTAAATGATTTAAATCAATTGGGATCACAAATCTCAAAAGGTTTGAAATTTTTGATCGGGGGAGAGATCGTAATTTAAATCTCAAATCTGTTTAAATGGTGTTTGTTTCAGTCCTTTAAAGGCACTCCTGCCTCCATGTGCCAAACGATTTCAAATACACTGAGGAGGATTTATCCAAAAAGAAAACCAGAAGAGCATTTAAATCAGGCACATTTTCTCCCATGTTTTCTAAACCTAATTAAATCACTTGAGATCAAAAATCGCAAAGGGTTTTATATTTTTGATCGGGGGAGAATTTGTGATTTAATATATGAAATCTGATAAATGGTGATTGATTTGATTCAAAAATGCATGCTGCTCTCCCATATGTGCTAAACGCTTTCGAATCTCGAAGCACATATGAGGGGGAGCATTTAAAAAGAAAATAAACTTTCAAGGTACAAAGATTTCTATGTTTCAACATAAGTACCTTGATTGATTTTCTAATGGTTTCTTAATGGCAAATGTGATCGTGGAAGTTCTTCAAAAACCTCCTTCCTATATGTATCAAATGATTTCAAATAACCAACGCACATTTTGAGGGGGGAATTTAACAAGAAAATCATAAGGCTTTTTCCATGGAAATTGTGATCAAGAATATATTTCAAAGAACTATTGCCTCCATGTGTGAAACAATTTCAAAATAAAAAATGCACATTTTGAGGGGGAGCATTTCTAAATGATCAAAACAATTAAGGTACAAAATGCTTTGATATTGATGAGTGGCCTTTTACTCATCATTTTAAGCCCGAAAAACCCACAAAAACGTCTAAAACACGAAAATATACTAATTATGCTACAGATATCCTTGGAATGTGTTTTTATGTATTTCAGGCACAAAGGATCGAAAACAGGGCAAAAAACGGACAAAATTGAGCTTGGAATGGAAAACGTGCTTTGCAGATGGAGCCGGAAGCGGATTTTCTACATTTTCAGAGTCGGGGATACATTTTTGGGAGTGAGCTTGGGAATCAAACTAAAAAAACCTAACCTAAACCTAAAATTACCATTTTACCCTTCCACCCGAACCCAAATGACAATTTTATCCTTTTTGACAAAAATCCAAAATACTTTTTCCCTCAAAATCCAATTTTTATTTTAAACAAATTTTTATTAAAAATTTTTATCTTTCAAAAAAAAATAAAAAAAACAAATAAAAAAAGTAAAGTTTTAAATTCTATTTTTAAAACCTTAAATAAATTAAATCCTAAAAACCATTTAATCCCTTGAACCCCCTACTTTTGACCCTTCCTCTCTTTTAATCCCAATTTCACCCAGATACAGAACAAAATCCCAAACCCAAAAAAATTTCCCAGCCAAAATTCCCACTCTTTGTCCTGTTCCTTCTGTCTTCTTCCCCTAACATCACTCTCAAACACTTATCACCATACCCAGCTTACCCTACATCCCACATGACTCAAAAGCCAGCTTGGCAATCCTTAGAAGCCCTATTGGCTCAAGAATAAAACCAAGGATCATGAAGGAATTCAACGGCTTGGATTAATTCCCTTTGTGCCCAAGGCAATTGGATGGCTGAGATGATATTCAAAGAAGCACAAATTATCCAAGAATCACTTCTGTCTCACACAACAAGCACACAAGATGCATTTGTGAAAACCCTAGCTTTAGTATAAATAGAAGACATTTGTAAGCCTTCAGGGGCATTAGGAAGTTTTAGTTTTTTTTAACAGTTTTAGTTTATAATTCCGTATTGTAATTGCTTTTTAAGTTAATGGAAGTTTTTTCCGCTTTAGCTTTTCCTGTCCAAACTGGTTTCATATTAACAGCTTATTAAAGGTGCTTTTTGTTCATGTCTATTTACTTATTTGTGTCACTACATGGTTCTCATAAATTTTAAGTTCTAGTATCAGGAAAATCAGTTTTAAAAGTACTTTTGCCCCATTAAAGGGGTGTTTGGTTTTGGCTCAAACTTGGGTGAAAACACATTTCTACCCACTTTGACTTTACAAGTCAAAGTAATCTTAAGATTTTAAAGTAGTAGTGAAGGGATTATAACAGATTCAGTAGGTTTTGTAAAAGTTTGAGTAGCAAAAAACTGAAAAAAGTAAAAAAAAAAAAAAAAAGAACTTCTTCTGTCTTGCAAAACAAGCAGCATAGCTGCTGTTTGTAGTTTTTTTTAGCTTATTTCTTATCAAAACTCTTTCAAAACTGTTTTTCTTACACCCCCACATACCCATTTCAACATTTCTTTAGTTTATTTGAACTTACCATTACTTTACTTTAGCTTAATTTGCCTTCCAAATCTGCTACTTGCCCATTTTTCTTGCTGTGACAGTCCCATAAGCACTTTTTGCAGCCACTTTTAGAAGCTCATTTCTAGTTTCTAATCAGTAATTTAGAAAGCCAGTAGTCCTAATCTTAGACATGGTTTCTTGCTATTTAGTTTAGATCTCATCTAGGTGCTTAATTTTTGGCCAAAACAAGCCCCCTTAGGTTGTTTTTACCCTGCTGCAACAGCAGCTAACTAGCTTAATTTTTTGCTTTTTAGTTTAGATATCTATCCACTTTAGCTTATTTTAAGTTCACTAATTAGTTAGTATAGATTAAGTTTATTACTTAGTAGCTTTTTAGTTAATTTAAGTTAGCTTATTTAATGCTTAATATTGCTTATTGTCTCATTATTGTTCATTTACCATTTTAGGTTAGCATTTCCCTCTAACTACTTATTTCCCCCTAAATTCTAGTTAACTTTAGCTTAACTAAGATCTTATGGATGCATGATAACTGATTAGTCTTTGAAATGCCTTTTTTTTTTTTCATACAATCTGTTAAGGGGTGTTCTTTGGTTCATTCCAAATCTGAGGGTAAAAAGCAGTTTGAACTACTTATTTTTTATTTATACAAGAATAAAGTTTCTATAAAAAATCTCTAATCTTTATATCTCCTTTGAGTTTCAAGAGAAAAATTGAAAAAAAAAAAAAAAAAAAAAAAAAAAAAATCAAAAAAGGTACCTCAGGATTGAACTTGGGACCTCTTGCACAAAGCCTCAACACCACACCCTCTTAACCAGTAGCCCTTGGGACTTGACTGGTCATAGCTTGCAATATTAATCCTTTAATGAATCTTTTCAGTTTAAGCTTACTAACCTTAATTAGCTCATTAACTGCTTATCTTCAAAAGCAGTGACACCTTTTCTTATTTTTCTTAAATCCGATAACATTCAAAGTATTTTTATTGAATTTCTCCGATTTTTATTAAATAGTTTAGTACTTTTTATAATTAAATTAGATTAAATTAGTTTTTAATTCATAATAAATAATTTAAAAGTTGAAAAAATACCCGGCTTTTTCCTAAACTTATTTTTAGTAGTTTAGAACGTAATAAAATTACTTTTGCACCCTTAGGCCATAAATTGCATAATTTTCACTTTTTGAGGCTCGGGATTAGCCCGGGTTTTCACGTTTTTTAGTTTTAGCACCCTAGGACGTAATTTAACTTAGTTTTATTGTTTCTTATGCTATTTAGTAGTTAATTTGTCATTTACTTTGTTCCCCTTGCCTTAATTACTTTGCCGTTACTTAATTTGTAGAAAACGTAATCAAAAACACAAAAAAAACCGAAACATCGAGCATTTTAATAACAAACCTAAAAGCGACGTTGCCCATTCACACCTCGTTGGGAAACGACCCGGATATTCTTATCCGGTATCACATATCTCACTCATGGGATTTGAGTGACTAACCTTTTTTCTAAGAGGTTTTCGATTCGATTCTCGTGCTTATCTTGATATTGATATTACTATACTATTTATCCATTACACACCAAACCTAAACCTACACGAATCAAATTTTGGCGCCGCTGCCGGGGAGGTTGTGTCGTGACAATATCGTTGAAGGTTTGATGATTAGTGACTCGAGATTCTTCCTTTGTGAAGTTATTGTTTTCATAAAATTAAAAAAAGTAAAAAATATTTTTCTTTTTTTTTTGTGTATATATATACTAGTCTCATGACCCGGCCGATGGCCGGGCTAGTCTCATGCAAATTGGTTAATATTATTATGTAAATTTACTTTTGTTTCTCATCAATTTTTTATTAAAATTTAATTTGTTTTATTGAATTGCTATTAACATTAACTTTTTTTGAAAATAATAACATATGAAGCATATATCATTTGAAAAAATGACATATATAATTCAAATATGTTCCTCTAATATATATATGGGGAGATGTGTAAATAATGAATGTATTGCAATATTTAAAAGTAGTAATGCAATGGAATGACAATGTTTTATTAAAGTGGGAATCATTGCTTCATATAAAAGTAGTTTTTGTGTACATAAGAGAATCACAACCTCAGGGAAAAAAACCTTATGACATGAATACATAAACATGTATATTATTGCAAGTATTAATGCTTATGTGTTTCCTCTTCAGTTTCTTATTTGCTAATTTGGTGCCTTTGTCTTCATCCTTATTCAAGATGTTATTTTCAGAATTGAAAAATCATTTCTGGCAGACCCTTTCATAGTGGTATTCACATAAATAGTGTCTTTCAGCGCCTAAATGTGTCCAAGTAAAGACATGGTTAAAGGACATGACGAAATTGTGTGGAAAGAAAAGTGCCTAACTATACATGTGAAACAAAGTTGTTAACCACACAACTATCTTACAATGGGAATTCATAATGAGATATTTAAAACTATATTTTTGGTTGATTTTATGACATATTCTTGCAACTTGTGGATCTTTCACAAAAAAGTGACTTCACTATTAACACAGGTTCAACAAAATCAAAGTAACATAATTTTTTCCAAAGACTACCTGCTACATAGACTCTGGATTCTATCTATTTTCGACTCGAGTCTACACAAATCAAATTCAAATCATGTACATATGCACTAATCAGATTCTAACATCAGTAGATGACAGTCTTACAAAACTGCATCAATTAACAAATCTATTCTCAAAGGAATAGATAAAATGGAGCAAAAAAACGTCACACATCGGTGTATATCCACCTATATGCACATATGAAAAAGACTGTGGGTGTTTGGATTAACTTATTATATGGACATACCACCTGTGAATCAAACTTAAATTGGGAGCCATTACCTGAACAAAATTTTGCATTCGTGCTAAGCATCTTCTATATCTCATCGTAAGCATCTTTATAATGTACGCACTAAAAAACTCGCATTTCAAAGAGTTTTGCAGATTCCTCGTTGACCCAACTGTTCAAAATCTCTTCTCTTGTTTGTTTAGATTAAGACCTTGTGACAACTCGCAATTTCAGGTCATTTCTCAAGTTTCACTATTTCATCATTTATCGTAAACTAGGTTTACGAGAATCAATTTCGCGTAACCTTAATGGTTTAGCTGTGAATTCATGAACAATGATCAAGGACATTTCATATAGACTAAGTTTAGTCTACATTTCAATAACATCATTTCATATCAATATTATGCATGGTTTTGCATTTTTCGTTAAACGTTTAATTTTATATTAAATAAACGCTATCGCGTAATTAATTATTTTGAACAATTGATCCGATACTTTCAAAAATTATCCCGATATATTTTAATACTCATATTAACTTTATAAAAATATTGTTATTAGTTTACCCGGTGTTTTAAATTTATTTTGTATATAAATTGTTAAATTTATATAATTACGACGGTTATCTTAAATACTACACGATTATTATTATTTCACTTAAATTTTTCAAGAAATGTATTTTTATAATTTTTATGACCTCAATATATTTTATCTTGACCCGTGAAAATTTATTTTAATTAAAACTACCTTACAAGCTTAAATGTACTTAATTACTTAACTAACTTTACAAAAACACATTTACTCAACATTAAACCACTTGATTATTACTTAATGCATCTAGTCCTAAATTTTCTACATATGTCGACCAAGCATGGGGTGAGTCATTTATTTGCCAAATATCTTCCTAAGTTTAATGTTTTATACTCAAAATATCTAAAAACAAACATACACTTCATTTTTCTCAAAGTGTTTTAAGATCAAAAACTATTTTGCTTCCTCTCTTCTCTCTAGAACCGGCCAACCTCAAGGACAAGAAGGAGATCATATTTTTTTCTCTAGTCAAGTTTTTATTACACTAGTATCACTTTTGTTAAGGTTTTGCATTATAAACCTTGAGTGATTAGGAAAAACCCTTTGTTCAAATAACCTCATCAAGTTACTTGTAAGCTTTTTATTTTCATCATCATATTCCATATTTATTTTCATATTCATCTCATCATATTTGAGAAAACATGCAAGTCTCATGAGGTTTATACCACTTTTACATTGATTTTAAGAGTATGTATATATAAGTCATCCTATAATTACTCCTTGTTATATATTATTTTTGGTGATGTCTAGGAACCCATGACACCCTAAGAAGGTGTATGGTAGGATTAGAATAGCTTCGGAGTTGTTTTGAATGGGTTAGAATAGGTTTGGCGCGAGAAAAACTCATTTCGACAAGTTTGCAAAAGGGTCTGTCCTTATTTTCAAAATCTGGAAAATCCGACAGTAGGTAAAAATTTTTGGCCTAGATATTTAGAAAATACACTTTAAAACAAAAACGTGGCCGCTTGAACGGATTAAAACGGAGCTATAACGAAGAAGTTATGAATTTTTCAAGTTGGCGACGAAAACTATAATTTCCAGGAAATTTCAGCATGTTATGTCAAATTTGTACGAGTCAAAAATGAAACTTAGGTGTTATAAATTATGTCGACTTGTCAAAAATATGTTAGTATACTTTGATACAAAGCTAAGGACCTTTAAAACGTAGAAAACGGATTTGTAACGATTAAATTATACACGTTTACAAAAAGTTGTCGTAACTTTAAAATACAAGAAAAACTATATTAGTTCTAATAGACAAGTATTACGGCAAAACTAGAGACCATGTTGAAGGACATTTTTAACATTGATGTAGAACTTTTTATAAAGTGATGTCTTCTAATAAAAGTAAGATCGCCAAGCATATTTTCCAAAATGTCCGACCGTCTGTTTAGCGGAGTTGTAACGAATGAAATATAGTCACTTAAACTTTGCCGAAAACCACCCTTAAACTATATTTTGGCTACAAGTACCATACTTTACCTATATTTTTCTCTATGATCGAGACCTCTAGGATGGAAACTTAAACACTAAAACTTTGAGATAATGATACAAGCTTCCCAAAACCGTTGATTTCGTTTGCTAACACTCGGCGTGCACCATTTGACGACTAGCTTTTCGAGGCCGTTTAGTCACTTTCATGAATTCTTCAAATGACATTATTTTACGACGAAAAGTTATAATTTCATAATGAATCATTAAATGATTATCGTATGATATCATTTCAACGTAGATGCTTGAAAAGTAATTATTAAATTGTCAAGACGTTATAAGAATTATTTTTCGACGAAAAAGATTATTTTCAAAAATACATAAGTGGTATAAATATCATCCGAATTGCATGCATAACATTACATCATAACTTATTATGTATCATATCGTTCACAATAGGTTCAAGTTAGAGATTCACGCTACATTTCTGTGTACTCACTTTTGCCATCGCATCATTGTCCAAGTGAGTTCCATAGCCCCATTTTCAATTGTTTTAATACTTTTATTAAACTCTTTGGGGGAGATACATGCTCAATAACTTTTATGGCAAACATGATTATTTGCAAACTATATGTTTATCTAAACTGAATGTTAGTCATACGAAGTAACAGTATCGCCATACTTATAATTTCTATATCATGAATCATTGAGCTAACTGACTTGGTATGATCACGATCTAACGGACTTGGATAATGTTTAACTAACGGACTTGGTATAGTCATGAAATAACGGACTTGGTATAGTCATGTACTAACGGACTTGGTAAAATCATGGTCTAATGGTCTTGGTACAATCCTGAACTAATGGTCATGGAACAATTTGAAACCGTACGAATTATGTGTTATATTAAGTAACTATGGATACATTAAGTTATGCACTATTTTATGAATTCATTTGACATCATGCGCTTGAACATAAACTATACACATTTCGGCAGTGGGTTGTGAACACACAGGTTGCAAGTTTTGTATGGGCGGAACTTGGAATTGAGTGGATTTACAATGCCTTTGCTGCATAAACGATTTTGAAAGGCTTTACATTTCAACACAAACTCTATGAACTCACTCAACCTTTGTGTTGACACTTTTAGCATGTTTTATCTCAGGTATCTAAGGCATTCACTTCATGGCATGCATGTGGACATATCATAGAGTCGTCGTGACGACGCGTTTCACTTGGGTTTCATATACTTTAAAACATCGTTTGAATTGTAACAAATTTATTTCCGCACAAGTTGATTTTCATTTGGGACCTATACTTTGTAAACTCTGATTATTTTATTAAATCAAACGATGTATTTTCTAAACGACACTTTAGGTCGTTCGATATAACTGTGATTGTGATGCTATGACAGTCAACCCCCAGGAATTCCATTCCGCTGCAAAACAGGTAATTTGGGGGTGTGACAGATTGGCATCAGAGCTTCGGTTATAGAGAACTAGGTTGCATCATTGACCCTAGACTATAACTACATCATCATAGCATCTCATCATTTCATCATAAGTGCATATTCACTTTACATGCGGTTTATACGTACATTTTTCGATTTATTTACTTTCATTCCAAATCGATTGTCACATGGATGCCTTTAAATACCCATCCCATTATCCTTTCCTCATACTCTAATGTGGAGAATGTCTTGTCATTCCCTATCACAATTTTTACATCAGTTGATTCATTACCGATAACGTCGAATGCCGAGGTAAAACCTTTAAGTAGGGCAAAGTCACTATCACTCCTTTGTTTCACCACTAACATGTCGAGTTACACGTTATTCACATATTAAGTCACTAAACCATCATACATTTGAAGCACTTACAACATCTCATAACCCATTTCTTAGGAAACCGTCGATCATTTTGAAAAATAACCACAAACTTATCACCTCATATCATATAGCCAATGCATTAAGGATTGAAAGGGCAATAGTGGCGGCTGCTGCTGAGGCTGCGACATCTGCCGAAGCCACTAGACTTGCCAATGCTGCAGCCACTGCTGAAGCTGCTAGACTCGCCACTGCCGCTGAGGCTGCAGCTAATGCTAAAGCTGCCAGGCTTGCTAATGCCGCCGCGGCTACGGCAACTGCTGAAGCTACTAGAATTGCGAGGGAAGCTGAAGCCGCTAGGCTTGCTGCTGCTGCAGGTATTGCAGGAGGGTCCGGGATTAGAAGTTGTTCGTATAAGGATTTTAAAATTGGAGATCCCACTAAGTTCAAAGGTACTGAAGGGGCAACTGCCATGGTTTGATGGTTCGAGAAAATGGAGTCTGTGTTTTTGTTATGTAATTGCCCGGAGGATAGCAAGGTTAAGTTTGCTACGAGTACACTACTTGATGGGGCAATGTCTTGGTGGAACTCGTATGCTCAGCCAATGGGGATGGAAAATGCTTTCAAGCTCACTTGGGAGCAATTCAAAGGTTTGTTAACAAAGAAGTATTGTCCGCGTACGGAAGTGAAAAAGTTAGAGACTGGATTCTATGAACTGGTAACTATTGGGTATGACATTGATACTTAAATTCGAAGGTTTCAAGAATTGGCCGTGTTATGCCCATCTATGGTTTCGGATAATGAGAAGCTACTGGAGGCTTTCATTGGAGGACTTCCCGAGATTATTCAAGGTGATGTGATTTCCTCTGATCCGCAAACAATTGAAGAATCTGTTCGAGTATCCCAAAAACTCATGGCACAAGTAGTAAAGAGAGGAAACATTACCCACATCAACTGTAACAACAATCCCAACAACCGCACCAACTACAACAATAACCGAAACAACAACAACAACAACAACAACAATAACGATAACCAAATCAACAACAATAAAAGAAAATGGGAAAAAGACCAGGGAGGTTATAATAACAACAACCAAAACCGTAACACTAACCATCATCAACAACAGAATAGAGGGCAAGAAGCTGCAATGGTTTATGTTGCTGCACCAATAGAAGGCAGAGGTTATGCTGGAACACACCCATTATGTAATCGATGTAAGTTTCATCACTCGGGTCCTTGCCCTGCCAAGTGCCACAAGTGCTAAAAATTGGGACACCTAGCCAGGGATTGTAGAGGTAAAGCCGTAGTCACATGCTTCGGATGCGAGGAGCAAGGACACTATCGGAACCAATGTCCCCAAAACGAAGGTCAACAAGTTGAAGGAGCTCATGGGAATGCATACATGTTAGAAGGAGGAGAAGCTCGTCATGGTCTCAACAACGCGGAAGACTGAAGAAGTTCGGAAACTAACAGTCTTAATTTTCCTTATGTACTATGTCGTACTAAGTTTATGTCTTCCATCGTATTCGGATCTTTAGAACTTAAGATGTCTTACTGTTTGATAAACCACTCGTTGTAAAATATTCTCATCTATCGTACTTTATTTCTTTCCGATTTGTTATCACTTACAAGGATTTTACTTCCTTCTACTTTAACTACCATTTTAACGACACGGTTTAAATCTGTGTAAACATTGAGAGTTATAACAACTAAACCGAATGTCACATTATCGTTCCTTAATTATACATAGCCTAGCTAACTATGTCTAATTCTGGAGGGATCATGTTATGTTGGGAGCAGTTATTTATAAATCTTAGTGCAAGCAAAATTATTCCATATTCCAAAGTCAAAGTGTTACTCGTGGGAGATTCATCCGATATTTTCTCTACTATGATGTTTTATACACTCTCAATCATCGATAACCGTAACGACACTTCTCCATGTCTTCTCTCCTCGATATTCATCACAAACTCAAAAATTCGATAGACTAACACGAACTGAATTCAGGGACTAAATTCCTTTTTGGATGGGCGAATGTGACAACTCGCAATTTCAGGTCATTTCTCAAGTTTCACTATTTCATCATTTATCGTAAACTAGGTTTACGAGTATCAATTTCGCGTAACCTTAATGGTTTAGCTGCGAATTCATTAACAATCATCAAGGACATTTCATATAGACTAAGTTTAGTCTACATTTCAATAACATCATTTCATATCAATATTATGCATGGTTTTGCATTTTTCGTTAAACGTTTAATTTTATATTAAATAAACGCTATCGCGTAATTAATTATTTTGAACAATTGATCCGATACTTTCAAAAATTATCCCGATATATTTTTATACTCATATTAAGTTTATAAAAATATTATTATTAGTTTACCCGGTGTTTTAAATTTATTTTGTATATAAATTGTTAAATTTATATAATTACGACGGTTATCTTAAATACTACACGATTATTATTATTTCACTTAAATTTTTCAAGAAATGTATTTTTATAATTTTTATGACCTTAATATATTTTATCTTGACCCGTGAAAATTTATTTTAATTAACACTACCTTACAAGCTTAAATGTACTTAATTACTTAACTAACTTTACACAAACACATTTACTCAACATTAAACCACTTGATTATTACTTAATGCATCTAGTCCTAAATTTTCTACATATGTCGATCAAGCATGGGGTGAGTCATTTATTTGCCAAATATCTTCCTAAGTTTAATGTTTTATACTCAAAATATCTAAAAACAAACATACACTTCATTTTTCTCAAAGTGTTTTAAGATCAAAAACTATTTTGCTTCCTCTCTTCTCTCTAGAACCGGCCAACCTCAAGGACAAGAAGGAGATCATATTTTTTTCACTAGTCAAGTTTTTATTACACTAGTATCACTTTTGTTAAGGTTTTGCAATATAAACCTTGAGTGATTAGGAAAAACCCTTTGTTCAAATAACCTCATCAAGTTACTTGTAAGCTTTTTATTTTCATCATCATATTCCATATTTATTTTCATATTCATCTCATCATATTTGAGAAAACATGCAAGTCTCATGAGGTTTATACCACTTTTACATTGATTTTAAGAGTATGTATATATAAGTCATCCTATAATTACTCCTTGTTATATATTATTTTTGGTGATGTCTAGGAACCCATGACACCCTAAGAAGGTGTATGGTAGGATTAGAATAGCTTCGGAGTTGTTTTGAATGGGTTAGAATAGGTTTGGCGCGAGAAAAACTCACTTCGACAAGTTTGCAAAAGGGTCTGTCCTTATTTTCAAAATCTGGAAAATCCGACAGTAGGTAAAAAATTTTGGCCTAGATATTTAGAAAATACACTTTAAAACGAAAACGTGGCCGCTTGAACGGATTAAAACGGAGCTATAACGAAGAAGTTATGAATTTTTCAAGTTGGCGACGAAAACTATAATTTCCAGGAAATTTCAGCATGTTATGTCAAATTTGTACGAGTCAAAAATGAAACTTAGGTGTTATAAATTGTTGGGGGTTATCTCCCAGAACAGGGTTAAGGCAATCAATGACAGTAGCAATACCACTAGGTGGTTACCGGATATCACTTGGAATCGTGTGATCACTTTCCAAAGTAAACTATTCGACCCTAATGCCTGGGTATCACGAATATCTACTTGGGATAAGACCAAATGCAGTTAGAGAATTAGGCACAATTCTATAACCCTTTCGCTTGTAAGTGTTTACGTTTTCTGTGTGTCTTTCATGCATAAACAGATCTCCTATTTATAGGAGGTTACTCTTGAGTATTAATCGGCCCATTAATAGCCTCATAATTATCCCCATTATAGCCGTTAGTGGTTACATGACCAATTAAACGTGGTCATAAAGAAGTTGTAACTGCTATTTAGCAGTACTTTCCATAAGCAGTACTTTCCACTAGCAGTACTTTCACTTGCAGTGGAAGTACAGCCTATCAGTGGAAACACTGCTTATCAGTACTTTCATAGCACTATCAGTGGATACACTACTTCAGTGGAAACACTGCCTATCAGTGGAAACACTGCTTATCAGTGGAAACCACAAGCAGTACTTTCCACAAGCAGTACTTTCACCAAGCAGTACTTTCACCAGTACTTTCACTTACAAACCACTATAAGAGTCAGGGAGTTCATGGACCTTATGGGTGTACACTCCGTACCTCCTAACCCATTACAAGGTGTGAACTAATCCCACAAGTGCACTAAATTTTCGAACAATCCTCCCCAAATTTAGTTCACTTCCTTTGCATCAAAAATAAACATCAATCAAAACATGTGCACAAACGAAAATGTCCAGAGGATTGAATTTCCATCTTAGTAAATTACACGTTCAAATATTCGAGAATCAGGGTGTTCTAAGAATTGAACCCTTCAACCCATTTGAATACCTGAAGATAAAATACATACAAGTTTTCAAACACTTAACTGCTCCTGACACTATACAAGCCATGTGTCCATATCCAAATTCATAAATGTTGTAAAAGCTAAAAGTCCAAAGCTTCCTGAAGCGGCAAAACTTCAACATTTACATAGGTGGTTCCTCTTTAGTCATGCTCCTGCCAAGCACTTTTTTAAAGAAAATTAACCATTAAGAAGTAAAGACTTCATCCTCCTTTCAGCAGGTTCTGAGCACAACCTTGGGATGTAAATAAAACATGTGCTCCAGTCCACTGAATGTTCAGCTTTCCACATTGAACTCAGCTCCTAAGTTTCCTCAGGAGGGAGTTGGGTGTCCTAGCATTCAGTGACTAAGTTGGACTTAAACCCATCCCTTTAGCAGACTTTATAACCAAGTCTCTAGCCAGACCCTTCGTCAAGTGATCAGCTAAGTTCTGTTGAGATCTCACAAACTCTATAGATACCACCCCATTCATGATAAGCTCACGAATCATGCTATGCCTGACAACTAAGTGTCTAGACTTACCATTGTACATCTGGCTATAAGCCTTAGCCAATGTAGCTGCACTATCACACCGGATAGAAATAGGTTTAGGCCACAATGGAATCTCAAGAAGCAAGTTTTTCAACCATTCAGCTTCTTTACCAGCAGCTGCTAAAGCCACAAATTCAGATTCCATTGTTGAACTGGTGATGCAAGTTTGTTTCTTGGATGCCCAAGAAATTGCACCTCCACCAAGTAGGAATACCCAGCCACTGGTAGACGAATTGTCTTCAGTGTTACTGATCCAACTTGCATCAGTGTAACCTTCCAACACTGATGGGTAACCAGTATATGAGAGACTATAATCCATAGTTCTCTTCAAATACTTCAGTACCCTCTAAACTGCTTGCCAGTGATGAGCACTAGGATTGCTAGTATACCTGCTCAATTTTCCCACTGCAAAACCAATATCAGGCCTTGTACAAGTCATGGCATACATCAGGCAGCCAATTACCCTAGAATACTCAAGTTGAGATACAGCCTTGCCATGATTAGGCATCAGCTTCTCACAAGTATCCATAGGTGTACTCACTGGAGTACAATCAAAGTAATTGAATTTCCTCAGTACCTTCTCAATATAATGAGACTGAGAGATAGAAATTCTATTACTTTCATGTTTAATCCTTATACCAAGGATAACATCAGCCTCCCCCATGTCCTTCATGGAGAACCTTGATGACAAAAATTCCTTTGTCAAGTTAACCTGATTTTGGTCAGTGCCAAAGATCAACATGTCATCAACATATAGACAAATGATGACTCCTTTACCAGATTCATCAAATTTGCTATATACACATTTGTCAGCTTGGTTAAGAACATAACCACTAGACAAAACCACCTCATCAAATTTTTGATGCCATTGCTAAGGTGCCTGCTTAAGTCCATAAAGAGACTTAATCAGTTTACACACCTTGTTTTCATTGCCAGGCAAGATGAAGCCCTGAGGTTGGTTCATATAAACCTCCTCTTCCAATTCACCATTCAAGAAAGCTGTTTTCACATCCATCTGATGAATAACCAGATTGTGAATAGATGCCATAGCAATCAGCAGTCTTATGGTACTGATACGAGCCACAGGGGCATAAGTATCAAAATAGTCTATTCCTGACTTTTGTTTAAAGCCCTGAATGACTAGTCTAGCCTTGAACTTTTCAATAGTTCCATCTACCTTCATTTTCTTTTTGAAAATCCATTTCCAACCCAAAGGTTTGCAACCTGGTGGTAGATCAACCAACACCCAAGTGTTGTTGCCCATGATGGAATCCATCTCATCATTGATTGCTTCTTTCCAGAAAGCAATGTCCTGGGACTTCATTGCTTCTTCAAATGTTTTGGGGTCATCCTCAACAATGAAGCAATAGGAATATTGGTCTGAGACCTCATCCCTGGTACCTTCAACTAAGTATAGTTGAAACTCAGGTCCAAATGACTTTGGAGTCCTGACCCTTTTGCTTTTCCTGAGCACAGGTTCAGGTTGCTGAACCACAACCTCATCAGGGACCACTGATGGTTCATCATCAGGGACCTCTGATACACCAGTGTCATGAGTTCCATTAGGAATCCTCTGACTTGGTCTAGGGACTGATGAGAATCTATTCTCATCAAAGTCTGCATCCCTTGATTCAATAATGGAGTTAATTGAAACATATTCATTAGGTTCAATAACATAGAACCTAAAAGCCTTGGAATGCTCAGCATATCCAACAAAGATGCAGTCAATGCCTCCTTCACCCAAAGTCTTTTGCTTTGGATCAGGGAGTCTTACAACAGCCCTACAACCCCAGACCTTGAGATAGTTCAGGTTGGGTTTCCTTTTAGTCCAGAGTTCATAAGGAGTAACCTTGTTCCTTTTGTTTGGAACCCTATTTAATAAATAGCAAGCTGTTAACATAGCTTCACCCCAGAACCCTTGACTCAGTCCTGAATAAGACAACATGGAATTAACCATCTCCTTCAGCACCCTGTTTTTCCTTTCAGAAATACCATTTTGCTGAGGAGTATAAGGGGCAGTTGTTTCATGGATTATTCCAACAGACTGAAAGTACTGAGTATCCATGTACTCACCTCCCCTATCAGTCCTTAATCTTTTGATTAAAGACACAAGTTGTAATTCAACTTCAGTTTTAAACACTTTGAATTTATCTAATGCTTCATCCTTGGTATGTAATAGATAGACATAACAAAATCTAGAAGCATCATCAATAAATGTCACAAAGTACTTCTTATTCCCCAAAGAAGGAGTGGCATGCAAATCACACAGGTCACTGTGAATAAGCTCCAAGATCTTAGTCTCACGACTAACACCCTGAAAGGGTTTCTTGGTTATCTTGGTCAACATGCAAGTTTTACACTTTTCAGTGTCCATGTCAAAAGCAGGGATTAAACCATCCCTAGACATATCTTGCATTCTTTTATAATGTACATGGCCAAGTCTTGCATGCCATAGGCTAGAATCAGTGTCAGTTGTGGTCACAAAAGCTGAATTAACATTGTCAGTAGAAATATTAAGCCTAAACATTTGATTACATAAATAACCAAAACCAATAAAAACACCATGCTTAGAAAGCACAAATTTATCAGATTCAATAACTTGTTTATATCCATGATTATTCAAAATACTACTTGAAACCAAGTTCTTCCTAATATCAGGAACATGAATAACATCAAACAAAGTTACAATCTTTCCTGAACTAAACCTAAGATCTACACAACCACGACCATGCACCAAGGCTGTTGACTCATTTCCCATGTGAAGAATAGAACCATCATTCAGTGACTCATAAGTCTTGAACCAGCTTCTATCTTTGCACACATGAACTGTTGCACCAGAGTCAACCCACCACGCAACATCATCATCCTGCACATAAAAAGATTCAGATACATATGTAACATAATAAATCTGAAAAGACTTATTAAACATATTCTGACCTTTCAGTGAGTTGGCTGAACCACCACTCCCTGAACCATTAGTGCCTGATCCATTGGCTTTACCACCAATTTTAACACCTTTGCAGTCCCTTTTAATGTGACCAGTCTTGCCACATTTCCAACAAGTAGGTGTTGCCTTCTTGTTAGGATATGCCCTTGTGTTGTCATGAAATTTGTGTTTGCCTTTGTTGTCATTGTACCTGGTGGAGTTGTTATGCTCCACCATATTGACAACAGATGGTCCAGCAGCATTGCCACTCTTTGGCTTGTCATTATCCTGCACTTTGAGAGATTCCTCAATGTGCAGATGACTGCCCAACTCAACAAGAGTTAACTCCTCCTTCATATGTTTCAAGGTATGCTTGAAATCTTTCCATGAAGGAGGGAGTTTGTCAATGACACAAGAGACTTTGATAGCCTCATCCATGTTCATTTGGTGTTGTGTAAACCTTCCAAGTATTCCAAGAAGTTCATTGTATTGTTCCATAACTGGTCTTGAATCAGTCATTTTGTAATTTGTGAAATTACTAACAAGGAACTTCTTACTTGATGCATCCTCAGCCATATATTTGGCATCCAAGGAATCCCACAGTTCTTTGGAAGATTCAAAGTTCTGATAAATATCAAACAAAGAATCAGACATACCATTCAGAATAAGACCTCTGCATATGTAGTCATCATTCTCCCACTTGCTCCTCCTCCTGATCTGCTCCACAGTAGCATCATCACCATCATCAGGAATTGGAGTAGTCAGCACATAGACCACACTCATGCTTGACAGCAAGAAGTGCATCTTCTTCTGCCACCTCCTAAAGTCCACCCCTTCAAACTTGTCCAGCTTAGCAAAGTTTGAAGCCATGTGTTTCATTGCAGCAGTTGCCATTGATTATCACAGAATAGTTTACTTTGATTGTTGGGGGTTATCTCCCAGAACAGGGTTAAGACAATCAATGACAGTAGCAATACCACTAGGTGGTTACCGGATATCACTTGGAATCGTGTGATCACTTTCCAAAGTAAACTATTCGACCCTAATGCATGGGTATCACGAATATCTACTTGGGATAAGACCAAATGCAGTTAGAGAATTAGGCACAATTCTATAACCCTTTCGCTAGTAAGTGTTTACGTTTTCTGTGTGTCTTTCATGCATAAACAGATCTACTATTTATAGGAGGTTACTCTTGAGCTATTCCAATGGAATTATGAGTATTAATCGGCCCATTAATAGCCTCATAATTATCCCCATTATAGCCGTTAGTGGTTACATGACCAATTAAACGTGGTCATAAAGAAGTTGTAACTGCTATTTAGCAGTACTTTCCATAAGCAGTACTTTCCACTAGCAGTACTTTCACTTGCAGTGGAAGTACAGCCTATCAGTGGAAACACTGCTTATCAGTACTTTCATAGCACTATCAGTGGATACACTACTTCAGTGGAAACACTGCCTATCAGTGGAAACACTGCTTATCAGTGGAAACCACAAGCAGTACTTTCCACAAGCAGTACTTTCACCAAGCAGTACTTTCACCAGTACTTTCACTTACAAACCACTATAAGAGTCAGGGAGTTCATGGACCTTATGGGTGTACACTCCGTACCTCCTAACCCATTACAAGGTGTGAACTAATCCCACAAGTGCACTAAATTTTCCAACATAAATTATGTCGACTTGTCAAAAATATGTTAGTATACTTTGATACAAAGCTAAGGACCATTAAAACGTAGAAAACGGATTTGTAACGATTAAATTATACACGTTTACAAAAAGTTGTCGTAACTTTAAAATACAAGAAAAACTATATTAGTTCTAATAGACAAGTATTACGGCAAAACTAGAGACCATGTTGAAGGACATTTTTAACATTGATGTAGAACTTTTTATAAAGTGATGTCTTCTAATAAAAGTAAGATCGCCAAGCATATTTTCCAAAATGTCCAACCGTCTGTTTAGCGGAGTTGTAACGAATGAAATATAGTCACTTAAACTTTGCCGAAAACCACCCTTAAACTATATTTTGGCTACAAGTACCATACTTTACCTATATTTTTCTCTATGATCGAGACCTCTAGGATGGAAACTTAAACACTAAAACTTTGAGATAATGATACAAGCTTCCCAAAACCGTTGAGCTCGTTTGCTAACACTCGACGTGCACCATTTTACGACTAGCTTTTCGAGGCCGTTTAGTCACTTTCATGAATTCTTCAAATGACATTATTTTACGACGAAAAGTTATAATTTCATAATGAATCATTAAATGATTATCGTATGATATCATTTCAACGTAGATGCTTGAAAAGTAATTATTAAATTGTCAAGACGTTATAAGAATTATTTTTCGACGAAAAAGATTATTTTCAAAAATACATAAGTGGTATAAATATCATCCGAATTGCATGCATAACATTACATCATAACTTATTATGTATCATATCATTCACAATAGGTTCAAGTTAGAGATTCACGTTACATTTCTGTGTACTCACTTTTGCCATCGTATCATTGTCCAAGTGAGTTCCATAGCCCCATTTTCAATTGTTTTAATACTTTTATTAAACTCTTTGGGGGAGATACATGCTCAATAACTTTTATGGCAAACATGATTATTTGCAAACTATATGTTTATCTGAACTGAATGTTAGTCATACGAAGTAACAGTATCGCCATACTTATAATTTCTATATCATGAATCATTGAGCTAACTGACTTGGTATGATCACGATCTAACGGACTTGGATAATGTTGAACTAACGGACTTGGTATAGTCATGAACTAACGGACTTGGTATAGTCATGTACTAACGGACTTGGTACAATCATGGTCTAATGGTCTTGGTACAATCCTGAACTAATGGTCATGGAACAATTTGAAACCGTACGAATTATGTGTTATATTAAGTAACTATGGATACATTAAGTTATGCACTATTTTATGAATTCATTTGACATCATGCGCTTGAACATAAACTATACACATTTCGGCAGTGGGTTGTGAACACACAGGTTGCAAGTTTTGTATGGGCGGAACTTGGAATTGAGTGGATTTACAATGCCTTTGCTGCATAAACGATTTTGAAAGGCTTTACATTTCAACACAAACTCTATGAACTCACTCAACCTTTGTGTTGACACTTTTAGCATGTTTTATCTCAGGTATCTAAGGCATTCACTTCATGGCATGCATGTGGACATATCATAGAGTCGTGGTGACGACGCGTTTCACTTGGGTTTCATATACTTTAAAACATCGTTTGAATTGTAACAAATTTATTTCCGCACAAGTTGATTTTCATTTGGGACCTATACTTTGTAAACTCTGATTATTTTATTAAATCAAACGATGTATTTTCTAAACGACACTTTAGGTCGTTCGATATAACTGTGATTGTGATGCTATGACAGTCAACCCCCAGGAATTCCATTCCGCTGCAAAACAGGTAATTTGGGGGTGTGACCTACATATGATACTATTTTGGTATTTAGAAAATGGATCTACCAAAATCATATTCATACATGATTATCACAACAAATAAATTAGTAAGATAAGATGGGATCTGAAATAGGTTTATGTATTACATTAGGTTCATCTATGTACATCTAAAATATCAGTACTACTACACTATAAACATTTAAGTATTTAACATTATGCATATGTGCTAGATCATCTCCATCACCTAAACTTTATGGTGAGATTTTCTAATTGTTGCTGAAACAATAACTAAAACCGCTCCAGATTGCCACCGTGAAATATTATCCTGATCAATCTTTTTGCTCCGCCTTTCACAAATTCCAAATCCTTTGCAAAATCATACCGACCACTTTCATCATCGAGAAATGGTAATGCAACAAAACCTTGTGATTCCAGGTTCTTTATCCACGCTCGTAGTAGATAATTCACAACCTGCACGGCTATCGAACTTTTAGGGCCACCAAAATAAAAATACTCATTTTTACATTAATTGAATAACTTAATACCGCAAGGCTTGTTTGTTATTGCAAAAAAAAATGACAGATTACATACTAAGTTTGGGTTTTCCGTTATCCATCAGTTTATCTACATATAAAGCCATGTGAATAAATTTAGTGTACGGCTTCCCAATGACAATATTGTTAAGAAATTATATCCCACAACATAGAATCCGAGCAAAATGCCCAGAAACCATAAATATGTATCTTTTATCCTAACAGGTTGTTTGATAAACACAAGCCTTGACGTATTTAGCATCTAAAATGTGTCTAATAAGCTACTTTGCTCAATATTTATAAACATGTACAGTACCAGGTCTCCAAAATGCTCACTTGGTTGTCTGCAATAATGCTATCAAGCATGGCCCTCGGCTTCACCAGCCCCTAATCTATAAACTAACTATAAAAACTTAGCGCTCCTTTAAGTAAACTTAGACTTAAGCCATAAATATTCTAACACTTTTTCCAGCTACAACAATCACCTTCTTGACATCATTATAGCATGAAGGAAAGTTTTAACGGGTCAAAGTGAAAATATGTTAATGAATTAAAGTGCTAATGTTTTAACAAATATATAATGGTATAATAGGACATGAGTACATATTCACTCTATCAAATGTGAATTAGTATAGAATTTAAATGTAATGGGACATATAGGCAAAAGAACGTAGTGGTTCAGTTTGTATAAAAGAGACAAAACAAATGATTTGGTTTGTGTCTAATGTTGGTTTTGATCAATAGGTATCACATAATCCTATACAGTTACTTATAAATGATACGATTTGTTAAAAAAAGAAAAACTAATACCATGTAGTTTGTATGAAAGAGACATAATGGTTCAGTTTGTAGAGAATAGACCTGATATAACATACACAAATTACAAACTGTATAAAAAAACACGAAACCCCTAATATTCTACAGAAAAAAGAGTGAAACAACATACGTGGGCAGTAGGGCTAGCTAATTCGTCCCATCGATCATATGCTATCTTTAACGGGTCAAATGCGTAAGGTAAACGACTTAACTGAAAAATATGAAATCGGGTTAAAAGTCCTCTTAATTGTATTCCATATAGCATAAAACCACAAGTGTATTGCTTTATTAGAATAAGTTAGCTTGTTAGTGTACATACATCAATCTATCTAATCATATATAGCCTATGGTATACCAAACTCATCCCATCTCAATACACTTAAATATCCGTTTTGGCATGAGCCCATTTTTTAACACGTTCAGAACGCCCATTTTGCCACTTCTAGTTGAGACCAAAATAGTAAAATCTCAGTGGAAAGATACCATCACGTACCATGAGTTTGTCACACCTGCGATCAACACACCATGCACCGGTAAACAATAGCTTGCTGCTTTTTATTTCACCCACCACGATTGATTGTTTGAAAGTATGCCCTAAAAGATGAAACGTGCATGACAGTTTCAGCATACACAATTACATGAACCAAATGATTTGTACTGTGATGGAGGGCATTCAGAAGAAAGAATTATTCAGTTAGGAGGTATATGTTTGGAATTTAAGTTGATGAGAAAATGCAAGTAATGATTTCACATTAGTGCATATGTCACACCTGTGCGTGCAGCTGGTGATGTTGACGTTGTTGTTCTGCACATCTGTGAGGAGACATGTGGGTAAGCTTCTGTGAGAACACCTGATGTTCTCGAACTTGTGGGACCCACTTTTAACGTTGCTGCAAGAATAAGAAAATTCAGAGATTATAGCTGATACGAATGAAAAATATGATCACGTTGCAAAACAAATATGTGGATAACATTAGCTTAGAATTGATATGTTTCTTTTAAGAAGAAAAGGAAACAGATAGGTTGATCACAAAATTTGGAAACTTGATGAAAAGCGTTGACAACTAATTCATTAACGTTACAGACAATGCACCTGCACATGTACTTGTTGCCCCTGAAATTGTGGGCCAGACCATTCTAAGATTTTGCGTTTCTGCATCAGCTGGAAATTCCTGGCATCTTGCTATCAAATGTGTGTTGCTTGGTTCTGATATACATGTAATGACAACATCGTCCAGGGGTTAATAAGATGTGCGCGGAGAATGGTAAAACGTTCAAGAGTGTAACAACATGTCACTTACGTCTGCGCTATGCTGCTGTTGGACATGGTATTGCCGAATTTGTTGTTGTTCGACAACCTTCAAAGTAGTAGTCATCTATAATGAGCGGGACACAAAGGAATAAATCATTTCCATATGAAATGTATTGAAATCCTTACAACAGATACCTAAATTAAATAAGATATCAATGAAAAGACATGTATATAGCAAATAAATCAGTACCCTCAAAGAAGGTGACATGTAATAGTAGTCTTAAGCAACAATAAGTTGGATGCCACTTTAAGACAACGTATCACCTTCTAACAAAATCTAAAAAACTGTAAATAAGAAAGTTCTTGCAAAATAGGTTAAAAGTTCAAGTATGCATCACACCCTGCTAGTTTTATTCCCACACACAAACTTTAGAACACTTACAAAACAAATAACTACTGTTGTTTCTAAACAACTTTTTGCTGACGGTTTGCCAAACACCATTTTCTGCTTACGGGGTGTTTATTTTTAGTTTATTTGTGTGTCATATAGGCTTATTATCTTTCTAAGGCCTATGCGCTTATCAAGCCTATAACTTGGTTAAACTTTAAAGTTTGGTTAACATGATTTCTGTATATAGTATCAATTAAAATAAAAAATAAAAATCAAAAAAGGGGAACGGGTCAACCAAGCTCAACCTACTTTGACCCATTATGTTTAGTTCTTGCAACCACCTTTAGTCACTGTCACACGCTTCTAATACGCAATGCAATAGATATGGATGCATTCTCGTAGATGATGATTACTGTATTCAGTATCAATTAAAATAAATAAAAAAAATCTAAAAGGGGAACGGGTACCTTTAGTCACAATCACACGCTTCTAATATGCAGTGCCATAGATATGGATGAATTCTCGTAGATTATGCAATAAAGAAGTGTCACCTTTTCATATAGTTTTAGCAGAAAAGCAAATGCAATTGCAACTGGTATTTCAATGAAATAAAACATCACCAAATTTATGCACACAGCCAAATGTTGCCAGCCGCATCCTCTCACCACCCCTACAACATTGCAAATAATGAGCTACTAACTGTCACAATTCTCAAATTCCGGTCATTCCTCATACTCCATATTCATCATTTCATAACGGTTCATTCATGATTTTTGCATTTCACATTAAACGCGTAAATTTTATATTAAATAAACGTTATCGCGTGAGTTATTATTATTTTAAATTTAATCCGATACTTCCAAAAATGATCCCAATATATTTTTATACTTACATTTAGTTATAAAAATATTATTTTGAGTTTACCTAGTGTTTAAATTTATTTTGTATATAAATCGTTAAAGTTATATTATTACGACGCTTTTCTTAGAAATTACTCGATAATTATTTTATCACTCAAATTTTACAAGAAATGTATTTTTACAATTTTTATAACTACAATATACTTTACTTTGATCCTCTAAAACTTATTTTAATCCATATGACTTTAACTTCACATCTATGTACAAGTTACATTTTCCTACATTTATATCATTTACTTACATTTTTATTTACAACTTTATACAAGTAAAAGAAAAGAAAAAAAAAATATATATATATTGAGAAACATTTCTCCCCCAAATCCGGCCCTATGGGGGAGGGTGCATTAATTGGATGGTAACAAATTCTTACTTGTATAGAACTTTACTCAAACTCATCTTCATTCATTTCATTCAAGCAATAATTCACTTAGTGTTAAAAATCTTTTTCTCTCCTTCTTCCTCATCACAAAAACCGGTTACATAAAGGAGATAGCAAGGGATCATCAAAAGTTTTCCATTTTCAAGTATTCACAATCTAGTTTGCACTCTTGTTTAGGTTTTGAAATAAAAGCCTAGGGTGATTAGGTTTAATCCTTGGTTCTAATCACCTCATCATATCACTTGTAAGCATCTCATATTTATTTTTCATCTTACATATTCCTTTCATACTCATCTCATCATTTTTGAGCAAAAACATGCAAGACTTGTGTTGTTTATACCATTTTTACCATTGATTTTTAGAGTTTAATATATATAGTCATCCTATAATTATCCCCTTGGTATACTTTGGTCTTGATGATGTTTAGGAACCCATGACACCCTAAGAAGGTGTATGGTTGGATTAGATTAGCTTTGGAGTTGATTTGAAGGGATTGGAATAGGTTTAGTACGATAAAAACTATTTTCGGTAAGTATAAAAAGTGTTCTGTCCTTGTTTTGTTTTTCTGGAAAATCCGACAGTAGGCACGAAATTTTGACCTTGATATTTAGAAAATATACTTTAAAACGAATCCGTGGCCGCTTGAACGGAATAAAACAGAGTTATAACGAAGAAGTTATGAATTTTTAAAGTTTGACGACGAAATATATTTTTTTCTGAAATTTCAGCAACATGTTTTTGTTTTATTCGAGTCAAAAACGAGCCTTAAGCTTTACAAATTATTTCGACTTATCAAAAATATATTAGTATACTTTGATACGAAGCTAAGGACATATAATACGTAGAAAACGGATTTGAAACGACAAAGATATACACGTTTTCATAAAATTGCCGTAACTATTATTTTCTGAAAAACTATATTATTTTTACGAGACAAGTATTACGATAACTAAAACGACCATGTTTGAGGCTGTTTTTAACAAGGATGTGGAACTTTTTGGAACGAAATGTCTTCTAATGAAATCAAGATCACCGAGCATATTTTTCAAAACAATCAACCGTTTGTATAGCAGAGTTTTAATAAATTAATTACAGTTGCTTAAACTTGGCCGAAACTCACTTTTTACACAACCATTAGACAAAATCACCATCTTTAACCCTTATTATCTTTATGTTCGAGACCTTTATGTCGAAAACTTCTGAACTGAAAATTTTAGATTTTGATACAAGCTTTCCAAAACCGTCGAGTTCGTTTCCTAACGATCGACGTACACCATTTTACGACTAGTTTTTCAAAGCCATTTTTGTCAATTTCATGAAATTTCCGACGACTTTATTTTACGACGAAAAGTGATAATTTCACTATAAATCATTACGAAACTATTGTAGGATGACATTTTGACGTAAACACTTGTAAAGTAATTTAAGAATGGTCAAGACGTCAAAAGAGTATTTTTCGACGATAAGTATTATTTTCAAAACTCGCAAATGGTATAAATAACATACGAAATGTATGCATAACATAACATCATAACTCATTACATATCATAACATTCATTCTAGGTCGCGGATAGTTTCCGAGTCTCACTTTCGTGCACTTCATTTTGTTAGCATATCCATCATACCAGGTGAGTTCATACCCCACTTTTACTCGTTTAAATTCTTACAAACTATTTGGGGGAGATACATGCTTAAATACTTGTTTCACTCTTGCGAATACTCAAACCATTTATACAATTGTGTTACAATATACTTCTTATACACTTTGGACATTATGTGTGTTTATTGCGATATGTGCCTTAATGTGCAAAACTAGTTTTCAATTATGCATCAACATACAAACTTTAGCAACTGGTTAACTCCTGCGGGAGCCGGCGGAGAGGTATTGATAGTACTATCGGGCTGACGCCCCCACCCTTGGTCCATGATGACGTGACATGGGGTGAATATAATCTGTTATTCAATGAAACATTACAAACAAGTTAGACTCGTCAAGAGGTTCAGTTGGCTGTGATTCTTTGCATTAAGTACATGTATATATCGTATGCACCTATGTCCTACTTACAAACAAGATTGACAATTCTATATTTTGGCAATGGGTTGTAAACACACAGGTTGCAAGTTTTGTATGGGCGGAACTTGGAACTGAGTGGATTTACAATGCCTTTGCTGCATAAACAATTTTTGAAAGGCTTTACATTTCATCACAAACTTATGAACTCACCAACCATTGTGTTGACACTTTTTAGCATGTTTATCTCAGGTCTTAAGGTGATAGCACTTCATGGAGCTTTTGGGTCGCATGGCACACATTGGAGTCTAGTGCTTTTAACTATTACCATTCGATATGTTTTGTAAACTCTTTATGTATTATCAAACTTTGTGAATTCTTGTTGTGTAAACTTTAACTTATGAAATCGAATGGTAAACTTTTCAAAACGTCTCATTATAGAGGTCGTTTTCTGTATCCATACTTTGTGCTATGACGTCATACCCCAATGACACTATCGTTCCGCTGCGATATTTTGGGGGTGTGATAGATTGGTATCAGAGACTTGGTTATAGAGAACTAGGTTGCATTTTAGTTCCTAGACTATAACCGCTCTCACGTCGATCCTTTCGTTTCCTATTGCCTTACTCACTTTTCGTGCGCATATGTTTTCTTAAGTATTTCTTCTAGAACCACCTCATTAGATAGCGTAGTTTCCTTGTACCAATAGGGGAGTCCCAAAATCTAGTTGGGTCATCAAAGATATGGAGCTCAGTAATGAGCACTTATCTAACTTGATCTCGTGACAGTTCTTGTTTGATGAGATGCGAGATCGAGCTAAATAAGTGTTACTATAAAGCTGGAAAGATTTGATGATTTTGCCCGAGGATGGGAGTTCTCTTGAGGATACTTTGGGAACTGCTGGCGACTAAACCTCATAGTGACTTTAGCACCTAACGGAATTTCCTACACACCAAGTGCGACTCTTCCTAGATACCTACCCTAAATCCCTCCTTCACCTTTTAGAATCGGATGATAGACTGGCTACCTATTTAAGTAACAACAATCGCCGAGACATGTATGCTTGGTGGTATGTACACGTGTGAAATGAAGCAATTATAATTATGGTGGCCAACATAATTATAAATGCGTCACAACTCACGTGGAAATATGCGACCACGCATACGTAGATCGGTGTGGACACCTTAGGAACCAATTTGTGGCGTGATATTATGTTTGAGGACGATAAGTATAGACATTGGGAATTCAACGGTTCTTTCCTTGCAGAGATAATGGCACCAAAGAGAGTAACACGCAGTACTGGCCGAGGTGGTGCGGTACCAAGGGGTGGAATGACAGGTGGACGTGGAGGTAGAGGAGGCGGTAGCGATATGGGTAACAATGACAACAACACTGGCGGAAACCCTGACTTTGCCGCCATCATCGCTCAACAACTTCAAATCTTGCTTCCCACTATTGTCACACAAGTTGGAAATCATATGAATAACTCGGGAAACCACGGGAACGGGAACGGTACTGGAGACACCAACAATGTAGCTGGTAGTAACAACAACAACAACACCAACAACAACAACAACAGAATTGGATGCACATATAAGGAATTTTCGGCATGCAAACCTGTGGAGTTTGATGGTATAGGAGGTGCTTTGGCGTATACACGATGGGTAGAGAAGACAGAGGCAGTGATCGACATCAGCAATTGTGCCACACATCAGAGGGTGAAGTATGCTGCTTGCTTGTTATCAGGAAAGGCATTGACATGGTGGAACACACAGCTACAGGCTAGAGGCAGAGAGGCAGCTATAGGTATGACATGGGACGAATTTAAGGAGTTATTGAAAGACGAGTACTGCCCGGACAATGAAATGCAGAAACTGGAGGATGAATTTTATCACCACTCGATGATAGGGGCTGGTCACGCAGCCTACACTGACCGATTTCATGAGTTAGCCAGACTAGTTCCTCATCTAGTTACCCCTGAGTCCAAGAGAATCTCGAGGTACATATATGGTCTTGTCCCCGAAATCCGTGGAACTGTGAAAACAACTGAGCCGTCTACAATACAAAGTGCGATACTGAGGGCAGGAACCCTGACAGACGAGATGGTTAGAAATGGTACCTTGAAGAGCAGTGATAAGAGGAAGGAAGCAAGTGGGTCGAATAAGCAGATGGACGTGGTAGCAGACAACAAAAGGGCAAGAGTTTTTGTGGCAACTGGTAATGAACAAAGAGAGTATGCGGGTACACATCCCAAATGTGCTAAATGTGCTTATCATCACCCGAAGAACAAGCCCTGCCGCTTGTGTACAAATTGCAATCGATACGGCCATTTTAAGGAGCAGTGTAAAAGGAATAATCAAAGGACTTGCTTTGAATGTAACAGCCCGAATCACTTCCGGAATAATTGTCCTCAGTTGAATAAGCCACCGATGCAAGCTCCTCTAGCTGTGGCAATTGAAGGAAATAACCCAAACCCTGTACTCAATATCAGTCCACCTCGAGGTCGAGCATTCTATATAGGGACCGAGGAAGCCCGCAATGCGTAACTGGTACGTTTTTCCTAGACCATTAAGTGATCCACCGTATTATTCAGATTCAGTGAGTCTCATTAGATAAGAAACCTAGACGCGTAAGTTTTGACATAAACACTTTGACTATACATCCTGATTTCGCGAAACCTAAGGGTAGAACTTTAAGTATCATCGATTGAATCGCGAGGACGCGATTCTTCTATCAGGGGAAGAATGTCACAATTCTCAAATTCCGGTCATTCCTCATACTCCATATTCATCATTTCATAACGGTTCATTCATGATTTTTGCATTTCACATTAAACGCGTAAATTTTATATTAAATAAACGTTATCGCGTGAGTTATTATTATTTTAAATTTAATCCGATACTTCCAAAAATGATCCCAATATATTTTTATACTTACATTTAGTTATAAAAATATTATTTTGAGTTTACCTAGTGTTTAAATTTATTTTGTATATAAATCGTTAAAGTTATATTATTACGACGCTTTTCTTAAAAATTACTCGATAATTATTTTATCACTCAAATTTTACAAGAAATGTATTTTTACAATTTTTATAACTATAATATACTTTACTTTGATCCTCTAAAACTTATTTTAATCCATATGACTTTAACTTCACATCTATGTACAAGTTACATTTTCCTACATTTATATCATTTACTTACATTTTTATTTACAACTTTATACAAGTAAAAGAAAAAAAAAATATATATATATATTGAGAAACATTTCTCCCCCAAATCCGGCCCTATGGGGGAGGGTGCATTAATTGGATGGTAACAAATTCTTACTTGTGTAGAACTTTACTCAAACTCATCTTCATTCATTTCATTCAAGCAATAATTCACTTAGTGTTAAAAATCTTTTTCTCTCCTTCTTCCTCATCACAAAAACCGGTTACATAAAGGAGATAGCAAGGGATCATCAAAAGTTTTCCATTTTCAAGTATTCACAATCTAGTTTGCACTCTTGTTTAGGTTTTGAAATAAAAACCTAGGGTGATTAGGTTTAATCCTTGGTTCTAATCACCTCATCATATCACTTGTAAGCATCTCATATTTATTTTTCATCTTACATATTCCTTTCATACTCATCTCATCATTTTTGAGCAAAAACATGCAAGACTTGTGTTGTTTATACCATTTTTACCATTGATTTTTAGAGTTTAATATATATAGTCATCCTATAATTATCCCCTTCGTATACTTTGGTCTTGATGATGTTTAGGAACCCATGACACCCTAAGAAGGTGTATGGTAGGATTAGATTAGCTTTGGAGTTGATTTGAAGGGATTGGAATAGGTTTAGTACGATAAAAACAATTTTCGGTAAGTATAAAAAGTGTTCTGTCCTTGTTTTGTTTTTCTGGAAAATCCGACAGTAGGCACGAAATTTTGACCTTGATATTTAGAAAATATACTTTAAAACGAATCCGTGGCCGCTTGAACGGAATAAAACGGAGTTATAACGAAGAAGTTATGAATTTTTAAAGTTTGACGACGAAATATATTTTTTTCTGAAATTTCAGCAACATGTTTTTGTTTTATTCGAGTCAAAAACGAGCCTTAAGCTTTACAAATTATTTCGACTTATCAAAAATATATTAGTATACTTTGATACGAAGCTAAGGACATATAATACGTAGAAAACGGATTTGAAACGACAAAGATATACACGTTTTCATAAAATTGCCGTAACTATTATTTTCTGAAAAACTATATTATTTTTACGAGACAAGTATTACGATAACTAAAACGACCATGTTTGAGGCTGTTTTTAACAAGGATGTGGAACTTTTTGGAACGAAATGTCTTCTAATGAAATCAAGATCACCGAGCATATTTTTCAAAACAATCAACCGTTTGTATAGCGGAGTTTTAATAAATTAATTACAGTTGCTTAAACTTGGCCGAAACTCACTTTTTACACAACCATTAGACAAAATCACCATCTTTAACCCTTATTATCTTTATGTTCGAGACCTTTATGTCGAATACTTCTGAACTGAAACTTTTAGATTTTGATACAAGCTTTCCAAAACCGTCGAGTTCGTTTCCTAACGATCGACGTACACCATTTTACGACTAGTTTTTCAAAGCCATTTTTGTCAATTTCATGAAATTTCCGACGACTTTATTTTACGACGAAAAGTGATAATTTCACTATAAATCATTACGAAACTATTGTAGGATGACATTTTGACGTAAACACTTGTAAAGTAATTTAAGAATGGTCAAGACGTCAAAAGAGTATTTTTCGACGATAAGTATTATTTTCAAAACTCGCAAATGGTATAAATAACATACGAAATGTATGCATAACATAACATCATAACTCATTACATATCATAACATTCATTCTAGGTCGCGGATAGTTTCCGAGTCTCACTTTCGTGCACTTCATTTTGTTAGCATATCCATCATACCAGGTGAGTTCATACCCCACTTTTACTCGTTTAAATTCTTACAAACTATTTGGGGGAGATACATGCTTAAATACTTGTTTCACTCTTGCGAATACTCAAACCATTTATACAATTGTGTTACAATATACTTCTTATACACTTTGGACATTATGTGTGTTTATTGCGATATGTGCCTTAATGTGCAAAACTAGTTTTCAATTATGCATCAACATACAAACTTTAGCAACTGGTTAACTCCTGCGGGAGCCGGCGGAGAGGTATTGATAGTACTATCGGGCTGACGCCCCCACCCTTGGTCCATGATGACGTGACCTGGGGTGAATATAATCTGTTATTCAATGAAACATTACAAACAAGTTAGACTCGTCAAGAGGTTCAGTTGGCTGTGATTCTTTGCATTAAGTACATGTATATATCGTATGCACCTATGTCCTACTTACAAACAAGATTGACAATTCTATATTTTGGCAATGGGTTGTAAACACACAGGTTGCAAGTTTTATATGGGCGGAACTTGGAACTGAGTGGATTTACAATGCCTTTGCTGCATAAACAATTTTTGAAAGGCTTTACATTTCATCACAAACTTATGAACTCACCAACCATTGTGTTGACACTTTTTAGCATGTTTATCTCAGGTCTTAAGGTGATAGCACTTCATGGAGCTTTTGGGTCGCATGGCACACATTGGAGTCTAGTGCTTTTAACTATTACCATTCGATATGTTTTGTAAACTCTTTATGTATTATCAAACTTTGTGAATTCTTGTTGTCTAAACTTTAACTTATGAAATCGAATGGTAAACTTTTCAAAACGTCTCATTATAGAGGTCGTTTTCTGTATCCATACTTTGTGCTATGACGTCATACCCTAATGACACTATCGTTCCGCTGCGATATTTTGGGGGTGTGACACTAACTTTATATATTGATTCACACTTGTTATACCTGCTCCAACCCCTTCATAGAATGATCATGCATTCTGTTAAAGAGGACCCACAATCACATACGTATACCTTTTATGTGGTATAAAAAAGAAATGTATATGAATAACAACTACTTACTGAGAAGCCCATGGTCATGCTCGAAGTAGCAATTTGTTCTTCCCATCCTTCAAAGAAACCGGGTAAGCTTGAAGGGTGAAACAATACCGTTTGCAGCTCCGCTAGCTGAGAAGGACCAAGTAAATAATAGAAAATTTTGACTGATGAAGGAATTTTCTTAAGTAAAAAATATATATATATAACTGCAGAAATAAATTTGGTCGGTGATGATTAGAGAAGAGAAAAACCGTGTGCCCTTTTCAGGTACCGTAGATCTGCTTGTGGCTACCTATTATACACAAAAAAATTATTTCTAATGTTTATATGCTATTTTCTGGCTATCAAGTACTTCCAGAAAAAAAATGATAGTTAAAAATTAATTCTAAACGACATGAAGTACTACCGAATCCTTACCATAACAGAAATAGGGGAAGCATACATGACGATATTAAGTGCAGCAGCCATTGAAACAATTAGTAAAAGCCATTGAAACAACAGGCATGTGTTATGTGTAAACTTAAAACCATTTCATTAACTTTCTTAACCATTTCACTAGTTGGTGGTATTGCTATCAAAAGAATATCAGGATCATTCTTGCTCGTATCATTACTTGGTGGTATTTGTTGATTATCTGATGGAAACTGATCACCTTCGCCTTTGGTATCAGACTGATTTACATCATTTCTCTTGCCCCATATCAGCAAGTATAGCCCAGCTAAAATCACAACTTCACCAAGAAACCTGCACAAACATTCACCTTATTAGTTATATATCGGCCTAATTTAAAGGGTATTGTTTGTATTTTGTAAAGTAGGCAACTCTTTATGCATCTGATACAAATTTGTGTATTGTTAATAAATATGTGCCAGAGACAAACAAAAAAAAGGTTTAAGTTTATGATAAATTGATGATGATATACCTTCCAAAGTTCAACTGTTCAGACAAAACAGTAGATCCTATAATTGCAGCGATAACCATGCTTAGAGGGTTAAAATCAGTGACGAAAACTGGCCTTTTTTGCTTCATTATAATACCCCAAAGGTAGTATCCCAATCCCGAACAGATAATTCATGTTCAAAATTCATACAGGGAGTAGAAATTATTGTGATTTTGTGGACCTGAAAGTAAGCACGTGTAAAAGTTTAATTCATGTTCAAAATTCATACAGGGAGTAGAAATTACATTTACATTACTGTAGCATTAAGATGAATAAAATTATAAATTTTAAGTGATGCTAATAAAAGCTAATTACTTCAAAATATGGATGATAGCAGGGCCAAATTACTTCAAAATATGGTTGAGTGTTTCATGTCAAATACAAGCTAATTCACTCCCCAATAGTCATGCGGTACAACGAAATGATTTAATTCCTATATAAGTTCATGTCTCAATAAAATACGATCTTTTTACTTTCGGATGAGGTATGAAATACCAATGTTAGAGAAACTTGGTAGTTAAGATGACGATAACAAAGATATGCCAGTGTATAGCTCTGAATTAATCTGAACCAAAGCCTAATATTATCATGAATGCTGATTAAATCATTCCTTTGAAAACAGGGAAAATAATTAAAAACATTGAAAATACACTATATTATCATAAATCACATAGGTACGTATTGTGAAACATAAGTCCTGTTGCTACCAGTCATTTTTGATTCTAAGTCATAAGTTGGTACACAATTATTTCAATTTGAAACCATAAACAACATTTTTCCAAAAATCACTTCATTAAGGACTTTTATCAAACACTTGGTATGCAAAAATAATATCAAAAATCAAAATCAATATAAAGCATATGAAACTAATTTATAATTAATCATACCTTAAAATGATCGGAAAGCATAATTTGATTCAATCAAAAACATAATGAGACGCCACTTTTTATTATTTCTGAATTGATTTTGCTGATAGTGGTGCCAAGCCGATTGTGTAGGTGAATTTGAGAGAATGAATCGAGACTTCTTTTAGAATGAAGAGTGATTTTTTTGTGCACCGATTGTGTAGGTGAATTTTTGGGAATACAAATGGAATTGATTGTGTTGCTGAAGATCAGGATTGGGAGTTTAGGTCAAATCCAGGCGTGTGTTCTTGGTTGTGTTTCTGTGTGAAGCGCGTGTAAAAAAATAGGTGGCATTGCCACGTAATTAAATCTTGCCAGCATGGCATTTAAGGCTGCCAAGTGGCATTTGTGACATGGCATGTTCCTCTATTATATATGTGGGGAGATATAAGATTAAAAATACAAAAAGATTTTCTCTTTTGTTTTTGAGCTAAAATAGAATACATCAATTATATAACACTTCTCAACTTGAGGTGTTATCATTAGTAAGTTCCCGAACTAAAGATAAAAAACTTGCCTTTGTGTCGCTCGTGATTTGGTTTACTTCTATCGGTTTTACAAACTGTGTGAGGGGTATAAGGACGGCCTGACATTAAATTGCGGCTGAAAAGAGACGGGGTTTTAATAAGCTTCGCGCTGACCTACGGTCTCTCCGCTCCTTTGTGCGTTATACTTGTAGAAGTGGTCAATATACTTGGGATTATTGGTTTAAGTTCCTTGTGTTTTTCCTCGGTCTTGTTTTATTTGAAAGTGTTTTTGAAAGTGCATGCGCACTCGTTCTTCTAATTCTTCTAATCCCCTTCTTGAACTCGCCACAATTACACGAAGACGTAATAGACGTCCCCCGCCAATAGTCGAACCCGAGATTCGCACTAATCCCGACCCCATTCCCGAAATGGCGGAAGATAACCGTTCTATGTTGGAACAACTCCAAGCACCCACCGAGGGTTACGGAGAAGCTATCATCGTCCCAACAATCGTTGCCGACAATTTCGAGTTGAAACATGGATTGATTAACTTGGTATTGTCAAGACAGTTTTACGGATTTGAGAGGGACGTTCCTCACTATCATATCCGACGGTTTGACAAGCTCACATCTACAATCAAATACCGAAATGTACCACAAGAAGAAATTAAGCTACCTTTTTTTCCCTTTTCTCTCGAGGGGGCCGCCCGGACTTGGCTTGAAAAACTACCCCCTCGTTCGATTGAGACATGGGAAGATTTAGTATCGAAATTTGTGAATTAATTTTTCCCACCATCTAAAATAACACACTTAAAAAATGAAATCACAAAGTTTACCCAACAATTTGATGAATCATTTGGTGAAGCTTGGGACCGTTTCAAGGACTTACTTCGTCAATGTCCTCATCATGGTTTTTCCGAGCTACATCAACTTGATACCTTCTATAATGGTTTAAACGAAAATGATCAAGACTCTCTCAATACCGCCACCGGTGGTAATCTTTTGACTCGCTCTACGAAAGATGAGTTGTCCATTGTTGAGAACAAGTCTAAGGTACGCACCTCACAGAGCAAACCGGTTGCTTCCCGAGTGAGTGCTTCACCTTCTTTAGAGAATGTCTCTAGCACGAATACTAAGATTGACAAGATAACGGATGTTATCCAAGCATTTCTGCTTTCTCAAAAGAAACTTTCTACCCCACCCACAAATCCACCCGCTCAAGTCAAAGCGGTGGAGACTACATGTACCACTTGTGGTGGTCCTCATGCTTATTACAAAGTACCGCACACGTCCAACCTCCGGTAGTCCACATTTCCATTCCGGAACCCGATGTTCCGAAGACTAATCCTAAGCCTTCAATTCCATATCCTTTAAGGCTTAATGATCAAAAGGTCCGCGACAAAACTAATCAACAAATGGAGAACCTTATCCAAATCATTCAAGATTTGCACTTCAAGATTAGTTTCGCGGATGCTTTCATTCTAATGCCCAGGTTTGGTCTGACGATCAAAAGCTTGTTGAGCAACTAAGAGAAAATTTCTGAGTTGGCTAAAACTTCCTTGAACGAGAATTGCTAGGCGGTTATCCTCAAAAAACTTCGCGAAAAGTTAGGAGACCCCGACAAGTTCCTAATCTCGTGTGATTTTCAAGGGTTAGCTTAATGCTTCGCTTTGGTTGGTCTTCGAGCGAGCATTAACTTGATGCCACACTCCATGTGGAAGAAGCTTTCCTTCACTCCGCTTACTTCTACATGTATGATCCTCGAGCTTGCCGACCGTACAAGTTCTCGTCCGTTAGGTATAGCCGAGGATGTATTTGTAAAAGTAGGAAAATTTCATTTCCTTTGCCGACTTTGTTGTTGTCGACTTCGATGCGGATCCCCGAGTACCCCTCATCCTTGGGAGGTGCTTCTTAAAAACGGGTTGTGCATTGATCGATGTTAATGAAGGTGAAATCACTTTGAGGGTAAACAAGGAAGCCGTTACCTTCAATCTTGATCAAGTTACGAGATACTCTCTCGTTTATGACGATACGTCCGTCAACAAAATTGATGTCATTGACATTGTATCGGAGGAGTATTCTCAAGAAATTCTTGGATTCTCGAGTGGCAATCCCACTTCGGTTGATCCCATCATTGCTATCTCTTACCCTTCCCTCACTCCGTTTGATGGAAGTGACTTTATCTTGGAAGAGATTGAAGCTTACTTATCGTGTGAATCGGTTTCACTGGAAATTGATTACGCTGATATTGACATGGAGGGACACAATCTTCTCATTGAGAAGCTTCTTAATGATGATCCATCATCACTCCCTCCTCAAGAACTTCATATTGAGGAAATCAAGAACATTGAAAATTCTAATGATCCTCCGGAGGTCGAACTTAAGGACTTACCGCCTCATCTTGAATACGTATTTTTGGAGGGTGATGATAAATTACCCATCATAATTGCTAAAGATTTGAGTGAGGAGAAAAAAGCCGCTCTCATAAAGGTTTTGAAGTCACACAAGCGAGCCATTGCTTGGAAACTTTCTGACATTAGGGGTATTAACCCGGAATTTTGTACACACAAGATTCTAATGGAGGATGACTTCAAACCGGCGGTTCAACATCAAAGAACAATTAATCCTAAAATCCACGAGGTTATCAAACAAGAGGTTCTTAAACTTCTTGATGCCGAATTGATTTACCCTATCTCGGATAGTCCTTGGGTGAGCCCCGTTCATTGTGTGCCCAAAAAGGGTGGCATAACCGTTGTTGAAAACGATGAAAACGAGTTGATTCCTACTCGATTGGTTACGAGATGGTGTGTTTGCATTGACTACCGAAAGTTAAATGAAGCCACCCATAAAGACCATTTTCCTTTACCCTTCATGGACCAAATGCATGAGAGATTAGCGGGAAACGAATACTATTGTTTTCTCGATGGTTTCTCGGGTTACTTTCAAATGCCCATAGATTCTCAAGACCAAGAAAAGACCACCTTCACGTGTCCTTATGGAACGTTTGCGTACCGGTGCATGCCTTTCGGCTTATGCAACGCTCCTGGTACATTCCAAAGGTTCATGATGGCCATTTTCCACGACATGATCGAGGAAACTATGGAGGTCTTCATGGATGATTTTTCGGTCTTTGGGGATTCTATCAAATCATGTCTCTCCCATTTGGACAAGATTCTATAACGTTGTGAAGACACAAATCTTTGTCTAAATTGGGAGAAAAGTCATTTCATGGTCAAAGAGGGAATAGTCCTCGGCCATAAGATCTCTAAAAGCGGGATTGAGGTTGATAAGGCTAAAGTTGATGTCATATCCAAATTACCTCATCCCACCACCGTCAAGGGTGTCCGGAGTTTTCTAGGTCACGCCGGCTTCTATCGTCGATTCATTAAAGATTTCTCAAAAATAGCCCGGCCGATGACCAATCTTCTTGAAAATGATACTTCGTTCATCTTTTCTAAAGAGTGCATTGAAGCTTTCCAAACTTTAAAGAAGAAACTTACGGAAGAACTGATATTAGTTGCCCCCGATTGGGACCTACCTTTCGAGCTTATGTGCGATGCTAGCGACTTTGCTCTAGGTGCGGTCTTGGGGCAACGAAAAGCAAAACATTTTCAGCCTATACACTATGCTAGCAAAACTATGACCGAAGCTCAAGCACATTACACTACAACGGAAAAAGAATTACTAGCCGTTGTGTATGCTTTCGAGAAATTTTGGCCATACTTGATCTTGTCTAAAAGCATAGTGTATACGGATCACTCGGCCCTCAAATATCTTTTTGCTAAGCAAGATGCAAAGTCGATATTTCTCCGGTGGGTTCTCCTCCAACAAGAATTTGATATCATCGTTCGTGATAAAAAGGGAGCTAAGAACCTCGCGGCTGATTACTTATCCCGTCTTGAAAATCCTCACCAAAGTGTGCACGAGAAAAAGGAAATCAATGAAACATTTCCTCTCGAGATACTTAATGTGGTATCTCTAGGTGAAGATTCGAGTACCCCATGGTTTTCCGACTTTGCAAACTACCATGCGGGAAACTTCATTGTTAAAGGAATGTCGTCCCAACAAAAAAGTAAATTCTTCAAAGATGTTAAGCATTACTTTTGGCACGACCCCTACTTGTTCAAAGTCTGTGCGGATCAAGTTATCCGACGGTGTGTTCACGGCCAAGAAGCCATTGATATTCTCAATGCTTGTCACAATGGACCCACGAGGGGACATCATGGCCCGAACTACACCGCCAAAAAGGTGTTTGATTGCGGTTTCTATTGGCCCACAATCTATCGCGATGCCCATGTGATTGGTCCCGAACCGTCAAGTTATCTCACACAAGCTAGCCACTTGTGAATGGCTAACCGTAAGAAACTTAAAACAGTTCAGACACCAATGCAATGAAGATCAGGAGAGTATAGTGTTTCCCCAGGTCGTTATGTCCCAACGAGCTGTGCGATGAATCACCAAACGAATAGTGATCGAGATAATTTGAACGGAAAAGAGATTGATTGATAATGAACAATTATACTTAAAGGAAAAGTTTATAAATTACAGGGGCTTAAATGCAAATTAAAGAAAATTAAAAAGATAAAATATATTAAATAAACGCTATCACTATTTGCAAAATGATGTTTTTGATTTTTCTTTTATAAAACTTAAATTAAAAACTACGTGACGTACAAAAGAAAATATGAAACTTAAACAATATTAATCCTAAAAATATAAAAATGACATTTTTACAAACCTAATGATAAGAGAAAATTTTTAGAAAAAGAAAATTATTTTTTAAAACTATTTATCTAATTATTATTAATTAAAAACTATTTTTAACTATTTAATAATAGCCTAAAATACAAGAAAATATGAAATAAAGCTAGAAAAATGAAATTATGACTTAGAAAAATCTAAAATAACTAAAGAGAATTTTCAAAACCAATTTTATATTTTTATGATTATTTTTCTATTTTCTATGAATTAAAAAGTATTTAAAACTACTTAAATTGCTTAAAAATACAAATTTAACTAAGAAAAATCTGGAAAAATATTTTTTTGACTTTTTATATTTATCTTAACCTAGGAAAAATGAAAACTTATTTTTTTGAAACTTTTCTGATTTAATTGTATTAAAAGCTAATTAAAAAGGCTTAAAAACTGTTTTAAATGAAGAAAAATAGCAAACAGTGCTAGAAAAATATGAAAAATTCAGGAAAAGTCTAAATTAATATACTGAATCTAAGAAAAATATGAAAACAGTGGCTTGTGTGTAAGAAAATGAAACTGCAAAGATAAGTGCTTATAAATAAGCACTTGGAATAACCAAATGAACACCAAAGACCACCAAATGAACACAGAAGCTATAATAAGCTATAACTACTCAAAAGCAACCAATTTCACTATCCTAAACATCTGAAATACAAACTGCTATGATTATGATGATTTGAGTTAAAGTGCTTAAAACAGTTTTGGGGCCTACTTTGCAGCTAGAACATAAGCTACTTAATAAGCTGAGACTGAAAAACAGAAGTTGGAACTTAAAGAAGACCTGGCCAAGAACTTGTAAACCAAAAATGAGCCTTGGACAAGCTCTTATGAGCTTGTTACAAGCCCTGCACAAAACCTGTGCAGACTCAGTATTAACTGAGTCAGTGCACAGGGCAAATAAGACCAGGTTGACAAGCCATTTTAGAGCTTATAAAAAATTTACAAAAATCTACAAAAATCACATTAAGAAACTAGACCAGTTGAAGTTTAAAAACCCACAATTTCACTTAGTTTGGCCCAAAGTTGAATCCATGAAAAATCATCCCATTTGGGTGAAAACTGGATTTTTCAATATTTGACTTTTGAAACAGTTTTGTGATGTTGACTTATTTGAGATTTGAGCTCAATTTGTGGACTTATTATGATGTATTATGATGAAACAATCCTACTGCAAGCTTTATCTATGATTTTTAAACACAAAACAAGTTTTTGATTTTTAAAAATCCTAACAGTTAAATAATTAAGACAGATCCTAGATCATTTTGACTTTTACTGTCTTGATGAACAATTGAATGACTCAAATGATTTTAACTACCTATATTAAGACTGAGTATGCAATTGTCAAGTGTAAACCAAGGCTCAATATCAGATAATCCACTGATCCAAACACCACTTAAATCATTATTTTGAACTTTGATTCTTCCTAAGTTACAAATCCAAGCTATGATTTATCTCAGAACAGATCTAAACTACAAATATGATGCTGATAACAAGACTACAATTATCAAATACCTACTACATTATTGATACAATTATGGCAGTAATCAAAAGGTATTTCAACTCTTACAAGAGTCCTAGCCACAATGGCTTGCCAAACACTAAAGGTAACCACTGTCCTAAACCTATCATAAACCCATATTCACACTGCATCAACCCAAATCAGCTTCCATGCCTGCTTAACCAAATTCTCTTCTCAATTTGACTTTTGTTGACCAAGGACCCAAGTTGCTTGAAATTGATTTATAAGCTCACAAAAAGCTATAAGTAGCTTATATAAGCTTATTTGAAGTAAGATAGAGCTACTTGGAGCATTGATTCTAAGAGATTGAAACTGAATTTTTCAACAGTAGCACAAAAACTTGAAACTATATTAAAACCTTGAATTGATATTAGAAAGTAAGTTACACTGATAAAATGACTTGAGTTTAGTACAATAAAACAAAAGATTACAATTTTCAACTTAAACTAAAGACATTTATATTAAAACGACATATATGAAAACTTAAAACTAAAATCTACTACTCCTTGCTTCTCTTTCCTCCTTTATTTATACCAAAAAGCTTCCACTAGCCCTCTGAGTGAATCCCACTTGTCTTCTTGGCCTTTGGATGAGATGAAGAGATTTTGGCCATTGGATCAATTTTGGCGAGAAATTGGATATATCAACTGGGAAGGTTTGAGTGTTAGGTTGAAGAAGCATTTAATGCTCTTTGGATGTTGTTGAGGTGGGGGGAACAAGGAAGGGTGAAGGATAGCTGGAAGGATGGGTTGTTCCTGGTGTTGCAGAGGCAGGTGGGAAGAAGAAGAAAAAGTGGAGGGAAGGAGTGTTTGACTGGGATAGTTGACCGGGGTATAATATTATAAAGGGGGAGGTCAAATGGAGGGGGTCACAAGGTTTGGCAGGGGTCCAATGGGTTTTGATAGGGTCCAAGGTCCATGGGGCTTAGATATTAATACAAGGACTTGCTTTGCAAATTCTGAAAATACAAGGACCAATGCTGCCAATTTTGCAAAGTTGTTTCAAGGGACCAAAACTGACAAGCTTCAATAGTACAAGGACCAAAATAGACATTTTTAAAATTCCAAGGACTATTTTTGCCAAATTTGAAACTTGAAGGACCAAACTTGTAATTTCTCAAAACTTTTGACATTTTTCACCAAAGGACTAATTTTGACAAGTTATGATTTAAAAAGGACCTTTGGTGATTTTTCTTTTGAAATTAAGTGCTCAGGGACTATTTCTGACAACTTTTGAAACTTGAGGGATTGAAACTGCCAATTATGCAAACTTAGCTCATTTTTCATCTGATTTTAAACATTTTGCATCTGAAACATATAAAATGCAATTTTGAGATACTTTCAGTATTTTGATGCATTTCTGAGCATTTTTAAGTGTTTTGCAGTTCAGATTTGACCAAAAATGATGAGTATTTACACACTCATCACCATGACTTAGTCAAATCACGTGACGCTTGTCAACGTCACCGCAAAATCTCGCAAAAGGATGAAATGCCTCAAAATTCAATCCAAGTGTGTGAGATCTTTGACGTGTGGGGCATCGATTTAATGGGGTCGTTCCCGTCTTCTCGAGGGAGCAACTATATACTCGTGGCGGTCGATTCCTTGTCTAAATGGGTGGAAGCGAAAGTGCTCCCCACCAACGACACCCGAGTAGTTGTGAAATTTTTGAAATCTCTCTTTGCTCATTTTGGAACTCCCCGTGCCATAATTGGTGACCGCGGTACACACTTTTTGAATGACCAATTCGCAAAAGTCATGCTTAAGTACGGTGTCACTCATCGTCTTGCTACCGCGTATCACCCACAAACTAGTGGTCAAGTGGAAGTCTCAAAGCACGGTTTAAAAAGAATTCTTGAGAGGACCGTAGGTGAAAATTGTGCCTCTTAGTCGGATAAACTAGATGATGCACTCTGGGCCTTTCGTACCGCTTACAAAACACCCATCGGTTGTACTCCTTACAAGCTTGTGTACGAAAAGGCGTGTCATCTACCGATCGAGCTCGAGCACAAAGCCTATTAGGCCTTGAAGCATGCTAATTTTGATCTCAAGTCCGTGGGCGATCATAGAAAAGTTCAACTCAATGAATTAAATGAACTTCGTGATCAAGCCTACGAGAACTCTTTAATTTACAAAGAGAAGACAAAGAAGATCCATGACTCCAAAATCAAGATCCGCATTTTCAACATTGGTGATCGAGTCCTTTTTTCAATTCTCGATTAAAGATCTTCTCGGGGAAACTTAAAACCCGTTGGACTGGGCCGTTCACCGTTGCCAAAGTTTTTCCTTATGGTGTCGTCGAGTTATCTCAAAACGACAGACCAAACTTCAAAGTGAACGTCCATAGATTGAAACACTATTTTGGAGGGGACATACCTCAATTGGTTGTCCCGGATCTCTAAACCTTCCCCATGAACCAATGAATTTGGGGTCGAGTCAAGCTAGCGACTCGGTTAACAAAAACAGTAGCACTTCATGGGTACCCATGTTTCTGACTTCTTTCTATTTTCTAACACTAAGTGTGGGGGTAATTCCCCCACTGTTTTTTGCTTGTTGTGTGTTTGCTCTCGTTTTTAGGATTCCCGTAGATCGTGATGATTGATGCGCCTGTTTTCAATCCAGCCGCCCAATATCCGATCTTTTTGCTAACAATTATCTAGGGATATCCTTTTAAATCCTTTTTGTGAAAAAAGATTTCGCTTCTACGCTTGGCTAGTAGTATTACCTTTTTCTGTTCTATAGTTTCCACTACAGCCGGTACTTTGAATATTGAGGGCAATATTCAATTCTAGATGTGGGGGGAATTCTAGCGAATTTTGATCACATATGTACCTTCTAGTACCCTAGCACCCCCGTTTTGACCAAAAATTTTAAAATCTTTATCGTTTTAAGTCAAGTATTTGCATTTACAAGAAGTTCTTGTTAATACAAATAAGCCGTAACAACGTTGTAACATATTGGATTTCACAAACACATCAATACATGATCACAAGTAGGCGTATAACTTATGGTTTTAGAGAGAGAAAGACATAGAGGTTTGGGAACTTAGTGAGCGAAAGTGAAAGTATTCTCCAACTCTCTACCTTGGGAGGTAGAGAGTATTTATAGTCTTACACAAATCGCCACCTACGGGCTGTGGATCAGGCATACAGTGGGTAAAGACCCGTCCGTCCTTGACGGTGTTACTTAACTAAATACAGCTTAACTTTAAATAACTACGACTACGAGCTTTCTAACGATTACCTATACTTGAGGTGACCGACACTTTAATAACTGGATTTACTAAATCCTAAAAATCTCCCCCTAAGGGAGGTTTGTAGGACCTTAGATATATCAACCTTATCACTTTACCAAGCAAACCCAACACAAATACCACGTTAAACACAAACAGTATGCGTAGAAAGAAGAAAAGATAAAGTAAAGAACTTGGTGACTTGATGTATATTCGTGTATATGTTTAGAGAGACAAAGAGAAGAAAGATGAAAACAATAATATGTTATATTGCTTCAAAGGAAAAACACACACACACACACACTCAAGTACACCCCTCAAATGACATACTTGAGGGGTATATATAGTAAGAGAGGATGATGCCCTAAGGCTTGGCCATGGGCCTTGAGATGGACTTGGATTGGGCTTGGGTTTCACGAACTAGACAAGGCTAGCTTAACATAACTTATGCCCAATTAGCTTAGCCCAATCCACGAGCCCGTTGACTATTCTATCACGATATCTAACACACATTACAAAGTTCCTAATCGTGAATGACCATCACTTCTAATAAAAATAATCAAGGCTAACAATCTCCCCCTAAGGGGTGGTCATTCAAAAGATGCTCCACTTGAATAGGTCTTTAATATTTTTGAGCTTGAACTTTGTGAGTAGATATTGAATAGTCTTGATTCATTGTTCCTTCATGCTTTGTGATCAGATAATGTGGTTGTCTGCCATTGTCAACTTCGTTGGTTAGGTGTCTCCACGCCTTTCTCCACCATGCTCACACTTCTATTTGACTTTGAGTTTCCAATGATGAAGTTCTCGAGTCTTTACACTTTGTAGATTCTTTAACATTGACGAAGAATCATCTTTAACTTTGAGTTGCCTTTGATTTTGATGAGAACTTTCATGTGTTGTTGGTATGAGCATGTGGCGAGTCTGCACGATCCATCCGCTCTGGAGCTTCCATAAGAAGAAAACATAAAAACAGGTTAGTAATAAGCGGATTCCGGCACTTACAAGTTTGAATTTTGAGGGTGTTAACAGCATAGTGTGAAAACACGTCTCTAATTCTCACAGAGGCCGTTCCTGAACTGGAGTCCCACAAGTGAGATAACGCGATATACCAAAGTACATCTATAGTTCAGATGAGTCGCTGAAGTACACCGAAGCATCACTTCACGACTGTAGACCGTTTGAGACACACTAAGCGTAATCCACGGGAGTTACCGAAGTGACCTGCTGTCAGGGCTGCTTGATGTTGACCCTGGCAGGAGTTTCCATTCAATCACTGAGGATCACAATTGTGAAACCTCTCATAAATGTTCTGGCAGATTGCTAAGATCTGCGTAGGACTCTAGAATGTATCACTTGTGTTCTTATTGATGAACAACAAGCGATGTCATGTCATGTGTTCCTATGAGATCTTTTGATGAATCTCGTGGCTCTAGACTCAATAGTGCATTTTGGTTTTCCTGAGCGGAGACTAGGGAGAGGGTCTCCTTCTTCAATACCAACAGTCTCTAAGAGAAAGTCGATAGATTATGTAGGGTTCCCAGTGAGAATGAAACAAATCCTTTTAAGAGGAATTGAGTGGCTAGAAGGTTTAGTGCAGTGCGTCACTGGGTCCATGACGTCTTTGTCTTCAATACCAGTGTCATCTAGTGACAACCAGTAGCATATGTATTGAACCCGGTTTCTGCCCTAAGGTTGAATATGGAGGGCTATTTCTTTTCACCCTTTCTTTTGCTTTTCTTTTTAATTCTTCAACCCCTTCCTTCTCCTTTATCACATTACTCCTTTTTTCAATCATACCTAAGGACTTCTAGTTCTAAACTATTTGTATTGTCCTTGGGTAGATCCCTCCGGCTATGGCGGATCATAGGACGGATTTCCTATCCTTAGTCACCTTATAACTCCATGACTGTCCTATTGTTGCCATAAAACCATTTTTCTTGAAAATCTCTCAAAGTGATTTTGATAGAAAACATGTTTTTGTTAACACCTTGAGAGTTTTATATTTTCAGAAACACTCCCCCTTCACATGTGCTTATAAGTTTTGACAGAAATCTGCACATAGAGGGTAGAGTATGCACGTTTTGAATTGATCGACTTTAAATGAACAAGACCGATTCGAGACACGTTTACATCACTAGAGAACTAGCTTGAAATTATTACCCGTCCTGGTCAAGTCATAGAAAGTTTCTCGAGATGGTACATGATTCCTCGTCAATTCATTGGTTTCAACTGAGTCGAGCTCTTTTGAGATTCAAACAACGAACATTTAAACTTTTTGATCACATTTTAATCATGTTTCTCCCCCTCAAAAATAGCATATCGATGATGTTTTTGAAACAAAATGATTAAAAGATATGTTTTTCGAAAAGCATTTGGAGAGAGAATGATTGAGCATGAATTTTGGAACATTTGTTTTAATACTCCCCCTTAACGAAAGCATATTTTTCATACAGAAAATTTAGAATCAATTAAGGTTTTAGAGGGAGTTATCTTGGTACCAAATTTGAAAGATTTTGAAAAATCTTTTTGAAAAATTTCGAATCAATGGTACGCAAGATGAGAAGAAGATTTTGAAAATCTTTTGAAGATATTCGAGAAGAATAATATTCATTTGTTTTAGGATAAGCGGTCGATATTTATGAAAATCGATTTTGCGTAGCACTTTCCTTTCTTTAAAGATTGGGTTGCAATCAGAAGTAATTGCAAGCCATTATGATTTTAGGAATAGCGCTTGAAACAATATTTAAACCTTTGATTTTGATAAGCACTTTCCTTTCTTTGAAGCGCGGGTCCTGAACTGATGTGTTCAGAAGCCATTATGTTGAAGTCCGGGTTTCGTACTGATGTATACGAAAGCCATTATTTAAGAAATTTTTAGAAACGACATGTTTTGGAAAACATTTAAAGAACTCTCGCTCAAGCATCTGTACATGCCCGTATCATTGTTGAATGACATTTCTAGAAACGTACAGAATATCGATTATACGAGAGACATGTCGTGAGAAGAATATTTTTGGATTTTTGATTTTCTATTGTTTTTGTATTTTTGAAAATTTTCTGATTTTGTATTTGGTTTTTGCTGGTTTTTCAAATTTTGTATTTTGGTTTTTCAAAAATATTTACAAAGAAGATTTGAAGAAAGAGAAATTACGTTGGGACAAGTAAAAATGGAGTTAAGAGTGGAACTAGAAAAGGATTTCCACATGCGAAATTGGCATAAAATTCTTCTTTACCACACGGGGTATAAGAACCTTCAACACTTTTACAAGTACCTGCATCCACAGAAGAAGAATTTTCACAAATAACAGTGTTAGAAGTACATGTTTCCTCACGGTGAGGGTGATCACTATCAACGGTTGTAGTGGATCTGACTTCATTATCCGAATGATTGTCACTATTATCTGTGTTGGAGCAAGTATCAAAAATCTTTCCTGTGGGAATCCATCTAAGACCTATTTTGTTGAAAACTTTGCCCGTGGGTATCCACCTAAGGTAAGATCGAGGAGTTGTTTTCTTATCAGATGCAGCGGAAGACTCATTTTTTGAAAGACTACGTCCTGAAGAGATCCACCTATAAGGTTTCTTTTTGTTTGACATTTTATCAACGGGCTTGTTTCTATTTGGTGTCTTAGTGGAGTGTGCCTTGGCATGAGGATTTTCTTTCTTGAGATATTGTAAGGCACATGCTTCATGATTAGCTGAAAAGACACATTTTTTACATGTAGTACAGACAAATTCAATATTTTTGTTTAAAACAGCAGCTTTAACTTTGTCAGTACAGTCTTTTGGAAACTGATTCTTGTTCGAAAAAGACTTAGAATTCCTAGTGTTGTTTTCTAAGGGCATAGCATTTTCTTTTGCGCAACTACTCTTAGATGCAAGCCAATCCCTAGTCTTTTGTAGAGTGTTCCTAGGTAATGGTTTACTACTACTAGCAGTGCCTTGAAATTTTGTAGAATTCATCACCCTAGATGTTGTACCTAGAATTCCGTCTTTTCGAGTCTGTGCCTTTTTCCTAGCTTCTTCTAGATAGTGATTGTTGACCATGTTGTTAGAACCAACAGATTCTTTAACTGGATTTTTGGTCACATTCCGTGTACTATTCTTAGAAATGCCAGGTGTAATCACTTTTTCTTTCTCAAAAACAGGTTTTTCAAAACCTTTGATAATTCTCTTTTTAATAGGCAAGGACTGTGGAGTGACTGTTTTTGACAAATCATATTTCTCATTGACTTTTGGAGGAGGCTGAGAAATAGACATTTTTGGTTTGAAAACCGATTTTGGAACATTTGTATTCTCCTCAGTCAATGGTTTTGCAAACTTAGTATCCACAGCCTTTCCTTTTAGACATCCTAGCTGAGCTCTCAAAAGATCATTTTGCTCTTGCATGTCCTTGTAGGCACGCTCATACGACAGTTTGTCATACTTGCATTCCTCTGTTTTTCGATCAAGCTGTTTAAAATAGGACACGTTTTCTTTTTCAAGTTTCATAAGAGCTTTTTCATATTTTGAAACAATTTCGGAGGTCTCATCCTGGAGTCTTTCATGATCTTCAACAGAATATGTTTGCAAAATGATGGACATGATATCGGTAGTCATAACATCTTCGAAGAGAGAATCATTCAAATTTTCCAAAACTTTGATGTGTTCAAAACATTCATTAGCTTGCTTTACCAGGGATTTATGGTCCTTGACAAAGTCAGCTGTTTCTTTCAAAAGTGCTTGTTCAACATGAATTACCCTTGAGTTGATGTTATTCAGCTGAGGGGCAATTTGAGTTTCAAAAAACTTTCTCTGTTCGATATCAAAAGTAGAGAACCAGTTGTTAGGTGTCATAGTTGTTTTAGTTTTAACAGTCTCTTGAAGACTCCCAATTCTAGTTTTAACATCGTCTAAAATGCTTCTAGTATCACTTGTGTTAAAAGGATTGTTTGAAGACATTTGTTCGATTTTCGAAAGAGATTTGGAAACTACAACTGGTTTTGAAACTGGTTTTGACACAGGTGTTGACACTTTGTTTGAAACACTTGGTGTGATGGAAAACTTTGACGTTTCTTTTTGATTAACAAAAGTAATCCCATTAATTTTGTTCCATTTGTTATAATCAATCGGTTTAAGATCTGGATTCTTTTGTTTCATTTTTGATCTACTCTCCTCAACTAGTTCCAACGTTTCAAGAGAATCACGAACAATTATGGGTTCATGCAAAGGTTGTCCATTGTTTAACACATTCCGTTCTTTCTGAGCTTTCTTGAGGAACGAGGGAGGTGAGTTACCAAGAGCCATTTTATGTGAAGTGTGAAAAATCGGATTTGCTTGATTAGAAAGCATCTTGTTTGTTTTAGCGGAATGACCCGTTGTAAGAAGCAAATTATCCAATTTTTTGATAGTTTCATTTTTATCCAGAATTTCATCAAGAAGAGAATCTTCTCGTTTTGAAAAATCAGCAATCAACTGTTTCTTCTCTTTTTCAAGATCAGAAAACAGTGCTTTTTGTTTAGAAAGTTGGTCATTTTGTTCAGAAACTTCCTTGTTTAAAGATTTTATTTTCATGTTCAGATTCACATCAAGCGTGTCATACTTGAGTTGCAATTGTTTTTCTCTTAAAACAGAATCTCGATAACCAATTTCTAATTCTGACATTTTGTTTGTATGAAATTCATAAGCTTTGGCGTTCCCCTTGTAACTCTCAAGCTCAGCGGTCAATTTTTTATTCGCGGCCTTAACCTCGCGATTGACCGTTCTTACTTTCTCAACTTCAATGCCACATTGATTGATTAATGATTCAAAATAAGCACGAGTTTCCTCATCATTAGCACCATTCTGTATCTCTTGACCTCCATTAGGATCCATAGATGGAGTTTCAGAGTTAACATTGCTATTAACTTGCTCTCCCACATATGTGTCATAATAAGGTTCGGGAGACACAGAATGTGGCTTCTCATGAGTAAACGAATTTGGTACCTCATTGAGTGAATATGTGTCGTAGACAGGAGTTGTGTCATAAGTACCGCTTGATGTTGTGTCCTGTTGATTGATTGTATGACTGGAGGTTGCATTATTGTTTGCTTTATCTTCCCATTTTGGGTACCTGAATTTGATTTCCTCAGCAGTCAACTCAATTCCCAACTCTTCTTTTTCTGCTAACATCAACATGTACTGGATCTTTTCAAGCTTTGTCATTGGTATGACACTAGATCCTGAATCTTGTCTTTGAGGTTCGGAGGTAGCATTCTGAACAGAAGTCATAAAACAGTTATTCCCATTTTGATATCCCATATTCTGATTCACAATCTGACCCCCTTGATGTCCATCTCCATAATTCCCAACGACTGGAGCTGCAACATTGCCATTCTGATTACCCACTGCTCTATTCCCAACATTCTGTCCCATCTGATTTCCAACATTCTGACCCAACTGATTACCCTGATACGGAACCGCCTGATTACCGATGCGACTGTTAACTGCTTTATCCAATAAAGAAAATATCTGATGCAAGGTCGCTTCTGGGTCAGTTTCAGGATCAGTGATTCCTTTTTCCTGGTATTGTTGATCTGGATAGAATTGTTGTTGTGGTTGTGGAATGTATTGCTGCAAGTTGTTGTTGTTGTTGGAAGATGATGAAGCTTGTTGTTGTGTATTCACTGTAGTTTGAGTCTTAGCAATAAGTGCCAATTTTGCCAATTTTTCTTTTCTGACATCATTCGCTTCAGCTTGGTTTTGTTTCAGAAAATCGTTGAGTTGATCAAAGTTCACCTGATGTAAGTCTTTTGTTTGGTTGACAATAGTGACATATCGTCCCCATTCTTCTGGAAGATTATTCAGGAACTTGATGTTTTGAACGATTGTTCTGGGTGCCAACTTGTTTCTTAGAAGCTCATTCATCAAAGTGCAAAACCTTCCATAGTAGGATTCAATGGATTCTCCTAGTGTAGATGTAAACTTCTCCCATTCAGTTAGCAGCTTGTTCTCCATGTCTTGTTTACCAATTTCGGTTCCAAAACAAAGCCGTCTAACACGTTCCCACATATCGAAAGCAGTTTCACAACTGTCTACCGCAGAAAAGATGTCTATTGGTAAACCGAGTTGGATAATATGAATTGCCATGTCATCTGCATCGACTTGTTTCTGATCCTCTTCAGTGTATTCTGATTCAGTTTGAAGATGAGAGGATGGTGGGATGGGAGGTGTTGCGTCTGCATTTCCAGGTACATGAACTTGTCGAGGCTGGAAGGGTCCATCCTGAATGGATTTAATCATGAGTTTCCCATTAGGTTTGGTCTTGATGTAGCGAAGCATACGACTTGTCCATTGAAGATAACCACCTTTTGCCAACATAGGAGGTCGGTTTTCGGCACCGGCTGCATGAATGTCTTGTTGAGTTGCCATTGATGAAGGTATGATCTGATAAAGTTGATGTAGGATCGATTCAACGATAAAGGAGTTGTGGTTGATGAAGATTAAGCTCAGTTGAGGTATTTCCGAAAGTCGTACTCGTAAACTCGGTTCTTAAAAAATTTCGCCCAAAAATTGAAATTCACTATAAAAATCAATTCTAAGGTCGTATGAAAAATTTGAGTTATGACAATTTTGACGCAAAATTTGACCCGAAAAATTTGAATTTAGGCCCAAAAATTTGAATTTTTGACCAAAATTTTCACAGTTAAACCAAAATTTGAATCTCGCGTAAAAATTGAACGTTTAGTCTCCTCAAAAATTTAAATTTTTTTTTTTTTTTTTTTTTTTTTTTTTTGAAGAGCTTAGGCGTAGACTTAGAAAGAAGTTACGAGTAGGATATGGGCTTAGGCGTAGAGAACAAAAGTTACGAGTAGGATATGGTTACGAGTAGGATATGGTTACGAGTAGGATGTAGTTACGAGTAGGATGTAGTTACGAGTAGGATCTTATGCGTAGGAAGCTTAGGCGTAGGATTCCTTAGGCGTAGGATCTTATGCGTAGAAAGTATCTTACGCGTAACCTTAAGCTTATGCGTAGACAAAAAGTTACTCGTAAACCTTACGCGTAATTGTGAAGTTATGCGTAGAGTTACTCGTAAGCTTTTAGCTTATGTGTAAACTATGGTTAAGAACCAAAAATCCTTTACACTGTCACAGCGTAAGAGATATCCACAAGTCGAAGTGTTCCACAAACTTATCCAAGTGAGGGAAGCACTGAGTAACCGTTATAGCTCGAAGATTCTTCACCAAAAAGTTACGAGTAGAAAAGTTATGAGTAGTTGACTTTCTTACGAGTAGAACTAGGGTTTTGACTTCTACTCGTAAAAAATTTCCAACGATTCAAACAATTTCGCTTGAACAGATATCCTTAAAAACACTCAAATAACACGAAAATGTGAACCTTTTTCACCCAAAGTGCTTAGAAAAGTTACGAGTAGAAAACTAGGGTTTTGACTTTTTGACTTCTACTCGTAAGAAATTTCCAACGATTCAAATGATTTCTTTTGCACAGAAAGCCTTAAAAACACTCGAATAACCCAAAAATGGTGACCTTTTTCACCCAAAGTGGCTAGAAAAGTTACGAGTAGAAATGACCAATAACCAAATACGAGCTTAAAAATGAAGAAAAACACGTAAAGCTTCAAACTTTTTGCAAAAAACTGAAACTTTAGCACCAAATAAACCTTAAACCACAAGAATCTTGAATTTTTGAGTGCAAAAATTAAAGCTTGATGCGTGACAAATATGAATAACGAGCCTTATGTGTAACCCTTCAAAACAAACACAAACACTCCTAAACCATTGTTAGGCGATTGATACCAATTGTAGGACCTTAGATATATCAACCTTATCACTTTACCAAGCAAACCCAACACAAATACCACGTTAAACACAAACAGTATGCGTAGAAAGAAGAAAAGATAAAGTAAAGAACTTGGTGACTTGATGTATATTCGTGTATATGTTTAGAGAGACAAAGAGAAGAAAGATGAAAACAATAATATGTTATATTGCTTCAAAGGAAAAACACACACACACACACTCAAGCACACCCCTCAAATGACATACTTGAGGGGTATATATAGTAAGAGAGGATGATGCCCTAAGGCTTGGCCATGGGCCTTGAGATGGACTTGGATTGGGCTTGGGTTTCACGAACTAGACAAGGCTAGCTTAACATAACTTATGCCCAATTAGCTTAGCCCAATCCACGAGCCCGTTGACTATTCTATCACGATATCTAACACACATTACAAAGTTCCTAATCGTGAATGACCATCACTTCTAATAAAAATAATCAAGGCTAACAAGGTCACCTCAAATTACATTGGATACAAACAGATATTACATTAAGATTGTTCTTGGATTCTTGTTCCAGTTCTTGCTCAGTAGCTCGTAGTCATTGATTCTTCATTATTGCATGTTTGGATAATCTAAGTGGAGGTCTTTAACTGATCCACGTGATGATGAGTTTTGAGCCAGCATTGAGATCATCAGCTAACATAAAATCTTTGACTCATCCTTTATTGTTGTATTGCCATTATGAGTTGTTGTGATTTTTGGACCGACATGCTCACATTCTGGATCATGATTTCTTTTCATCAGAGTAGCGGAAGCTTTAGTTGATTTTTGATATTGGCAGCAGCATAGCAGAAGCATGGAGTGATAATAGCAGAGTCGTTGATGCACTTATCATGATGTCTTTAGGAATTGAATGTGTTGTGTGAGCATGCGGCTATGGGTTGACCTCTCCATTCTGATCAGCTGCAAATGTCGGGTGTCCCTGCATAAAACAGTTAGCAATAAAGCACGCAGAAGTGTCTTTGATCACTTTTGTTGAATTGTGGTACATGGCCCACGGTTCCCTGTTGATCAGTACAAGTACTGCCTGTGATCAGGTATAATTCTGAAGAATTTCCTTGACAGGGTTTCGCAGCTGCTCTAGCCGTTCTCAAACTGGAACGTCTCAAAGAAGACAACATGGAGTGAGTGAACCAGCGAATTGAGATTCACTGATTGATGAAAGTGATTTGAAAACAATCGTGTATTTAATATAAAGGTTTTGCAATACAACGTAGGTTTTATGGAAAATCATTTATCAATCATAAATATCCCTTTTGATTTTGAAAACATAATACACAGTCGACGTGCTGAAGAAAATAATTTTGAGCACACCGACCGGTTTTACAAAGATATCCGTCAATCCATTTTCCTGGACAAGGAACAATTCAATAATGAAACGCTCCATTGATGAAGTCCAGATGACACAACAAGTCTTGGCAATACCACAAGGATAATGCGTAGTACTTCTCAAAATATATTCTCACATTCCACATTGTGTGAAACTGTGAGTCTTCAAGAATTAAGTGTCCTAATGAGATTTATTGATGATCTCGTAGCTCTAGACTCAATTGTGCACATTTGATTTCCTATGTCGGAGACTAGGGAGAGGGTCTCCTTCTTTAATATCAACAATCTCTAGGAGAAAGTCGATAGATTATGTAGGTTCCCCGTGAGAATGAAACAAGCCCTTTTAAGAGGAACTTGAGTAGCTTGGGAAGTTGTAGTGCAGTGCATCACTGGGTCCATGATGTCTTGTCTTCAATACCAGTGTTACCTTAGTAAACACCAGTAGCATATGTATTGAACCCGGTTTCTACCCTAAGGTTGAATTATTGGAGGGCTATTTCTTTTCTCCCTTTTCACATTCCAATTCATTTTCATTCTTCAACCCCTTCAGTGCTTACCGAGACTTCATTACTAGAACCTTGTTGGGTTTATTCCAGTACTAGCTTTGTCTCAGTCCGCACTCTTCCCATTTCTCCTTTTTCTCCTTTTTTCATCATACCTAAGGACTTTTACACTATCTAGTGGATTTTCCCTGGGTAGATCCCTCCGGTTCTGGCGGATCATGGGAACAAATACCTAACCTTATCATCCTTATATCACCATACATAAAGTAAATTTGGTCGGTCTATTTGGTATTGTTCATCTGCCATTGGAACCAATTGAAAACCAATTGAAAATCAATCCAGATACTTGTGATATATTATCAAAGCATTTTGTACCTGAATTGTTTTTGATATTTTTAGAAAAAGAGCTCCCCCTCAACATGTGCATCATATATTTGAAATCGTTTTGGCACGCGGAGGCAAGAGGAAGAGTTAACTTCTTTGATTACCATTTTCTATAAGATATCAACATCACTTCCCTGATTAAATCGATTAGATAAAGCATATTGGGGAAGGATGAGGTTTTCATAAGTTTGCTCCCCCTCAATATGTGCCTCAAGGTTTGATAGAGTTTTGCACATATTAGAAGGAACCTGCACTTACAGACAGATCAATCACGTTTCAATTCTTTGTGGTTTAAAAAGATTCTCCCCCTCAACATGTGCATGGAAAATTTGAAATCGTTTGGCACATGTGGGGAGGAAAGCTTGCTAAACACTTGTGAAACCATTTATCAAATCATCAGTTTAAATCCAATTTAAATCATAAATTCTCCCCCGATCAAAATTTTCAAATCATTTGAGATTTGTGATCTCTATAGATTTAAATTGTTTTTGAAAGCTTTTAAGTAGAATTATGACTTGCTTATGAAAACATTTAACCGATAAGGATCACTTATGAGACTTTAAACTCCAATAACATGCATGAATATCTTTTGAAAACATGACAAATAACCTTTTGATTTAATTGAAATTATTCTCCCCCTCAATCAATGACATAAGTTGTTGATTGAGAGATCGAGATTTTGACCGATGTCAAGTCCAAGTGAATTTCAAAAATTTAGTACGAGTTATTTTGTTTAATATTGTTTTCATTAGATAGCAAATATTTTTCAGAAGAATTTATAGAAGGAAAAATATTTGTGAAAGAAACATTTGTCCTTTTGGTGACAAACATTTGTTTTTAGAATCAGAGCATGAGATTTGAAACATACGTTAAAGCATGGCTCTGTTCTTTCATTAAAAACAGGTTATAGACTGAAATGACTATAAACCTTTGATTCATTTTCTCTCAAAATATATATATATATATATATATATATATATATATATATATATATATATATATATATATATATATATATATATACATATATATTTTTTTTTGAACATTCGAACAATATCTAAAGTCCCGTGTCATTCTTTGAATGACAGCACAAAGACCGTAGATATTATCGAATCGAGAAAAGCATGATAAAATAACAATATTTTTTGAAAATTTTCAAGATTTTCAAATTTTTATGGATTTTTGAAAGTTTTATATTTTTCTATTTACTTTTTGAAGGTTTTGTAATTTTGTATTTTGCTTTTCGAATAAATATATATATAAGAGACGGATGAAGAAAGACCTTTACTCCTCGTCTTCCTCTTGAAGACGTTTGAGTGTTTCCGGTTGAAGACTCTTTAGATCAAGTCATGGGAGGATACTCAAAACGTTCTCTAGGAAGAGCTTGTGAAGATGTCTGCTAACTGGTATTCAGTACTCACAAAATAGAGTTCCACCACACCGTTTTCTACTTGCTCCCTGATGAAATGATGTCGAATGTCGATGTGCTTTGCTCTTGAGTGTTGAACGTTGTTGCATGAGAGAGCAATAGCACTTTTATTATCACAGTACAAAGGAATTTTGTTGAATTCAAAGCCATAGTCAGATAATTGGGATCTCATCCATAGGATTTGAGCACAACAAGATGACATGGCTATGTATTCAGCATCTGTAGAGGAAATAGAAGTACTCATTTGCTTCTTTGAAGACCAGCTCACAAGCTTATCACCCAAAAACTGAGCACCTCCAGACGTACTTCGACGTGTATCTTGACATCCTACATGATCAGCATCTGCATACGCTGTTAGTGACATACCGGTGTCCTTCGGGTACCAAAGTCCCATATTGATGGTTCCTTGGAGATACCAAAAGACCCGTTTAACCGCTTCAAGGTGCTTTTTGGCAGGCTTAGCCTGATATCTAGCACACATGCAAACAGCGAACAAAATGTCTGGTCTACTGGCTGTGAGGTACATCAGGGATCCAATCATACTACGATATTTCGTTTGGTCTACCATGATCCCTGAGTGGTCCTCATCCAGTTTAGTACGCTCTATCATGGGAGTGTCAACAGGGTCACAAGAATCAAATCCAAATTTCTTTAAAATCTCATTTGCATATTTAGATTGATTAATAAAAATGCCTCCGGGACTTTATGAAATTTGTAATCCCATGAAAAAAGACATTTGTCCCATCATTGACATTTGAAATTTGGAACCCATTTCATTGTAAAAACGGTCACATTCATTGGGGTCAGTCGAGGCAAAAATAATATCATCAACATATATTTGAACGTGAATTAAATGTTTGCCTGACTTTCTGGTGAACAATGTCAGATCAACAGCTCCTTTTCTGAATCCAGTAGATAGAAGAAACTTTGATAGCGTATCATACCATGCCCTTGGAGCTTGCTTCAAATCGTAAAGAGCCTTCTTCAAACGATAGACGTGAGTAGGATGCTATGGATTCACAAAGCCTTTAGGTTGGCTGACGTATACGACTTCTTTAAGATCTCCGTTAAGAAAAGCCGTCTTTACATCCATCTGATAGACTACCATGTTCTTACTTGCAGCATCAGCCAAGAAGATTCTGATTGCCTCGATACGAGCAACTAGAGCAAATGATTCTTCAAAGTCAATACCCTCCTCTTGACGGTATCCTTTTGCAACCAATCGAGCCTTGTTCTTTAAAACATCACCATGCTCATCAAGTTTTACTTTGTAGATCCACTTTAGAGCAATGATCATTGCACAATCTAGAGCAGGTACTAATTCCAATACATCTAGTCAATCAAACTCATGAATTTCTTCTTGCATGGCATTGAACCAGCTGTCTTCATTCATGGCGGTTTTAACATCTTTTGGTTCGACCTTAGAGAGTACCGAGTTGAAGAAGCACCATTAGGCATCGGTTGCAAGTTGTTTCCGCGTGGATACTGGACGAGAGGGGTTTCCAATGATGTTGTCCAATGGATGATCATGTGTCAATTTTCTAAGGTGTTCATGTGGTTGTTGTTGAGGAATTGAAGTAGCAGAGTCGATATCTCCTGATGAAGATGGTTCTGATGATGATTCAGGAGAAAATATGTTCTCAAAGGGGGCATCTTCAGGAGTTGCAAAGGGATTAACTTCATCATGGGTGCCAGAAACAATTTCATGATGTACACTCGATGATTGATGATTTGTTGATGAGACAGAGTGATCAGGAGCAGGCTCTTCTTGACTTAATGACATTGAAACTGAAGGGTTAACTTCATTGACAGGGATAGAAGCAGCCTCTGTTGATGGAATTGACATATCATTAGCACTTGGCTTATAGTGTTCATCAAACATTGGATCAAATAATTTTTTCAAGTCATCTTCTGAAGGAGGTACATAAGGAGTTACTGGTGAGGGATTAGAAACAAGGGTAGAACTGATAGGACTACTTGATGAAGGTTGAAATGCTGGTCCATTTGACCGGACAGCTCATCGAACGTGACGTGAATAGTTTCCATGATATCTCGAGTTCTTTTGTTGTAAATTCGGTAACCCTTCTTGTTTGATGCATAACCTACGAAAACTCCAATGTCCGCCTTAGCTCTTAATTTACCTTAATCTTGACCGTTATTTGTTGGATAGCACAAAGCACCAAACACACGAAGATAGGATAGATCAGGTTTTCATTTATGGACAAGTTCATATGGAGTTTTTCCATGAGAGGAGTGAATAAGGGAACGATTTTGGGTGTTCCAAACAGTGGCAATGGCTTCAGCCCATAGAAACATTGGGACCTTTGAATAAATTAGCATTGTTCTTGCGGCTTCCACAAGAGTTCGATTTCGTCTTTCAACTACACCGTTCTGTTTAGGAGTTCGTGGAACACTTCTTTGATGACTGATTCCAACACTTTCATAAAACTTAATTAAGTCTTTGTTAACAAACTTTGTGCCATTGTCTGTTCGAACAATTCTAACAGTATTCTTGATTCGAACCTGAAGTTGTTTGATAAGTTTGATGATGACATCTGGAGTTTCATCCTTTGTCCTAAAAAACTTTACCCAAGTAAATCGAGAGTAGTCATCAACAACTACTAGAATGTATTTCTTCCCATTTATCGTTTGCACTCTCATTGGTCCGCACAGATCCATATGAAGGGTATGAAGAACTTCCATTACTGAGTTTGTGGGTTTTGGTTTGTGGGCATATTTCGTGCTTTTTCCCAATTGGCAAGCTGAACAAAGATGATCTTTTTCATATTTTAATCCGGGTAATCCTCTGACAAGATCCTTTCTAGAAAGGTTATTAATGGTGCCGAAGTTCAAGTGATTGAGCCGACGATGCCAAAACCATGACTTTGTTTTCGAAGCCTTTGACAACAAGCAGATTGGAGAGGACTTCATCATGTCGTCGATAGAGATGGTGTATAGATTTGAACCACGAGTTCCTCTTAGCAATTCCACACCATCGAGTTCTCTAACGAAACAAGTATGTTTTCTAAAAGCCACTTCTAGATCGGAATCATAGAATTGACCAACAGAGAACAAGTTATGACCAAGACCTTCCACATAATATACCCTGGAGATTACACTTTTACCAACAACATAATCTCATTAACCCATAATTGCACCAAAATGGTCGTTCCCGAATCTAACAGTCCCGATGAATTTACTCACGAAGTTCATGAGCCACGATCGATCTCCAGTCATATGCTTGGAACAGCCTGAGTCCAGGTACCACATAACGATTTGAACGATCTGCAGTTGAACACAGACAAGAATGGATAACTGGATAATTGGGATCCCCATGCAAGAATGGGTTCCATTTAGTTAGTAACAGTGATTAGAACACCCACATCAGAAGTAGAAACAATAGAATCATTAGAAATAGATGCAGTGCTAGTGTCCGCATTTGACCTATTCAAAGTGTGTTCACTTCTTAAGGGAATAATTCTACCAGTAGGCATCCATTTTATAGTGGGCATTGACTTAGCAAATTTAGGGCACAGCTCATTAATCTTACAGCCAGTAGGTATCCATTGATAACCTATATTACTAAATTTCCTTCCTGTAGGTTTCCACTGTTTTCTAACTTTCTTTCGCCTTTGCCTTTAGCCTTCTTTGCTTGTTTTTTTTAACATTAACAGTTTTTACTGGGCGTTTGACATCATTAGACAAATCATTCACACCACATTCATGATTAGTAACAGAAATCAAGCAGTCATCATTACGTGGTTTGCGGATAGTAGCAGAATTCGAATTAATTATAGTACGCTTATAGCTAATACTAGAATCAACATGATTCGTTTTATTCAACTCAAACTTAATATTCCTAGGGTGATCTTCTACTCTCTTCCAATGCACATTCTTAGCTTGCGAGGTCCTATCTTGCTTGGTATTGCCTGGAGGCTTTGACCCGCTTGCTTTTATGTCACTGATTACTCCTGTAGAAGGAATTATGGGAACATTAGTTGATTGATCTACTTTTTGCATTCCTGAACTAGACGTGTAGGGATCTGAACTACTTAAAGGCACATTAGAGTTCACTTTCTTAATACTGGGCATAGAATGGTTTGTATGCTTGGCACTAGGCATAGAACAAGGCATCACAGCTTTACCTTTCGCACCTAAGGATTTAGGACATGTTGATATTAAATATTCTAGCAGCTCCTGAGATCGTTTGGCTTGAATGCACGCAAACCTAATTTCTCTATCAAGAGGCTTATTTATGAAATCCTCTTCCACAATCTCACGGAGACATTCTAGACTATCCTTAAGGTGAGCAAAATATTTATGAAACACAAGTTCATTATTCCTAAGATGAGGAGGAATATATTTAATAGTCACAGTATATTTGCAGTCTGAGGATGACCTTGATGCAACATTCTCATTAAAGACAAGTGGCAGTTTCCCTTTTTCCTGTCTCCTCAGATTCTCAATTTCCTTTTGTAAAGACGTTATTTTTTCATTGTTTTGTCACGAGTGACTTTAATAGAATCCTATAACTCTTTAAAGTGTCGTTTAACCTTTTCATTTTCTTCTAGAAAACACTCGTTTTCCTTTTGTAAAACATTAACCAAGTTTTGAAGATGAAAAGTTTGAGAATACTGAGAATCTAAAGGAGGAGGCATTTGGGAGCCAGTCACATTGTTCTCTTCAGCCTTTAATTGTGAAATTTGGGCTTTTAACTTTCTGAACGTGTTACAATGAGCTTGAATATGTTCGTCACGTTTGTTTATCTGAAAAACTGTATCAAACTCTAGAACATCTGAGGATGTCTTGATATTTGAGGTTTTGACATTTTCTTTAAGATGTTGATATTTTAGTTTCAAATCAAAATGTTCAACTTCTAGTTTAGAAAGATGTTTTACCAAATTATCATGATCATGTTGATCAATTTTCTCATTTAGTTATGAGTTTTTGTTTTCAAGCTCAATGACACGATCATGGGAAACTTTCAATGCAATAGATAATTCATGAAATCGAGAGGTAGTAATAGAGTGCTTAGTAACAGTATAAAACACATCTTGAGCAACACAACTCGAAATCAAATTATGATTTAAGATATGCAAGTTCTTCCTTTCAACTTCATTATATTTGAGTTCCTGTTCATAATCATTGACCTCAACTATCATTGCATCAAATTCCTTTCTCATTTCTTTAATATATGAATTTATTCCTTTTTGAAGACTCTCAAATTGACCTTTTAATTGTTTAAAGAAAGGCATGACCTCAGTTAAATAACATTCTTTAGTTTGCTCAAAACCCCTTTCCCCCTCAATTATCCTTGTAGGTGTGATTCTCTTCTTACACGTATTCTCAAAATCAGCAAACAGGTGATAAACAACATATAGGCTGATTAAGGTCTTGCTATTAGTGGCTATAGATCTAGGAACTAAGTGCATTGGTGTATTTGGAGGATATACAGTAGCTGCAGGCATTTTTCTAAAGGGAGTGTTTGTTTCAACAAGTACATTAACTTTTAGCTTATCCGTATCTTTCTTCCAAAAGATCTGTTCTGGGGTTAATTAAGTTTGAGGCTTAAACATGTTCAGGGAGATCCAATTTTCCTTAGTGTAATCGTGGGGTTTGATAGTTATGTTATTCTTTTTACACGCAGGATCGTTAAGCTTCTTATCCATTTTCTCCCTAGATGCATCATCTAGTTTTCTTTCCTCTTCCTTGCACTCAGCGCAACTAGGTTTCCGCCTAGGCTTAAGGATTTCATTACCATCATAGATCACATTTTGAGCATCTTTTGCTATCTTACCATACTCAGGATTAGGTTTCTCTACAATGGGAATACTATGCTTATCGCTGAGAACTCTATGCTTAGTGATCATGTGAGCAGTCTGAATGGTATTCCCTTGTACGTAAAACTTATTTTCAAGCTTGTTTTTCAAAGTTTTTTGATTAGAAAAATCATTCAAAAGTTTTGATTCCTTAGCACTGAATTCTTGTTTAAGCACTTTAACATTATCTTGCAGCTCTTGCTTTTGCTTAACAGTTTTAGAAAGCTTTTTTTGTAAGGAGTTTAACTCTTGTTTTAACACTTCTTCTCTAAAATTACTTCTTCTAATAATTGTACGCATTTGGTCATCCATTTCCTGCATCACTTGGTACAATCTCACTTTCACTTTGCTTCACATATTGATCATATGGGACAATATTGCTATTACCCTCATTATCAGTATCTGATTCAAAAGTTTTAGGAGATTGTACTTCATTATGCATCTTTTGCTCATCACCTTTATCGTATAGTTTTAATACCTCTGAAATGATTGAGTCTTTGGATGGACCAGCTTGCTGTGATGATGAGACCTTTGGAGAGACCATTGGAGAAATGCTAGCCATGAAAATTGTCTGTGCAGTAGGTTCATCAGCGACGTCAGAGTTATATGCATCACAGTCAACCACTTGAAAGGCATTCTGATGATTATGACCTATATCCTGAATTGGCTGCTCATCCACATCTGCATCATATGTCTTGGCATTTCCCTCAGCAACTCCTCTTCATCCAAAACAACACCATTATCCTGAGCTTGCACAAGTAACATCCTGTCTCTGAATTACTCTGCATTTTGAGGACGTTTTGGAGATATGCAGTTCCTTGCTATATGTCCATCACCACCACAGTTGTAGCACTTAATTGGCTTTGCTTTACCTTGATTTCCATTCCTTCCCCGATTCTGATTTGCAACATAACCTCCACCTACTCCTCCTCTTCTTTGTTCATACTGTCTTCCTTGAGCTGGTTGCACCATAACCTTTCCATCTCTGACAATAGCATGATTGTGTAGATTGGATGCAGTCCTGATTTCATTGTTAGTGTGAAGACTGTTAGTATGTGGAGTGAAGGTTAAGTTTTGTTTAACCATAAGAGCCAGTTGATTGATAAAGTGTTCCATGACTGCGTTGGCATCAGGTTTCTTGAAACTTGGATCGGGAATGAGTTTGTGATTTCCATTACCCGTGGGTATGACTTGAGAAGCTTTGGTAGTAATTCCAACATTGGTGTAAAAGGCTGTTGAATCATTTGACGAGCTAGTTTCTCCCTGCTTAGATTTGAACTGTTCAAGAATCCTTTTTTCAAACATAGCATGTCTCTCATTCTGAAGAAGGAAGGCATACAGTTGCTCATAGTTTGTATTCTTCAATCCTTTGGTTAGCTTCACAGCGGTGACAAATTTGTGCCATTCGGGATTCATGTTGTTCACAAACTTTGAGTTCAGCTGAATGTTTGGCATGGTCATTTTGATATTCCTCATATCATTCACAAGCTTGTGGAATCTCACGTAATATTCATAGACACTCTCATCTGGTTTCATCTTGAAGTGCTCAAATTCATCATACAGTTGTGATTCTCTGTCTTCCTTAGTTAATTCAGAACCCGAGAGAAGCATCTTGACATTTGTTAGGTCACTAGTTTTACAACACAAGCTTATAGAGAAAGAGATAAGGCGATTGAACAAGCTAAACACACACACACACACGTATAAGTAAAACCGGTTAGGCGTAGAGAGTGAGTGAAAGAATAACTTGAACAACCAACCCTCAAATGAGGGTTTACAATAGTTTATATAGGCAAGGAGCTAGGGCAACACTCCCTCTCCTTCCCTATTCCTTATTGGGCTTGGGCCTCAGCTTATGGGCCTTCTACATAAGCTGGACCTTAAACAAACATAAAGGCCATAATAAAGCTACCTATTACATATGAAATATAAATACTTGAAATACAGTTTAGGAGTGATTCCAACAATCTCCCCCTCAAGTATATATGAATGTAAACGGTGAAGGCGATGATGTAATAGTAGCTGTGACGACTTCTGACATTCTTCTTTCTTGTGAGAGGAAATGTCTTGATTCGAACAATCTCCCCAGTGTAGAGAGATCGTTATCTTTGAGCAGTTATGCTTCGACGTCATCTTTAACTTTGTTCTTTGATCATTGTTCTTTGTGGTGAAAGTGATAGTATGTTGTTGTCTGCATCAGTCTGCCTCAGGTCTGCTTCGCTGCTCCAGTGTCTCCACGTCATTCTTCAACATGCTCACACGCTCTATGACGTTGGAGTTCAATACTGATGAAGTTCTTTAAATCTTTATCATTGTAGATTCTTTGGTTTGACGAAGAATCATTCTGACGGTTGTGTTGCTTTTGAATAGAACTTCCATTAGTGTTGATGTTGGCGTGAGCATGAGAAGAATCAGCACGATCATCCCGCTCCGGAGCTTCCATAAGAAGAAAACATTGCAAACGGTTAGTAATAAGCGGTTTCCGGCACTTACAAGTTTGAACTTCGAGAGTGTTAACAGCATAGTGTGAAAAACACAACTCTAATTCTTACAAAGGCCGTTCCTGAACTGGAGTCCCACAAGTGAGATAACGCGATGTACCGAAATACATCTACAGTTCAGATGAGTCGTTGAGGTACACCGAAGCATCACCTCACGACTGTAGACCGTTTGAGACACACTCCGCGTAATCCACGGGGAGTTACCGAAGTGACCTGCTGTTAGGGCTGTTAGATGTTGACCCTGGCAGGAGTTTCCATTCAATCACTGAGGATCACAGATGTGAACCTCTCATAAATGTTCTCGACAGATTGCTAAGATCTGTGAAGGACTCGATATGAACCACTGAATCACTGAAGATCTTATTTGTTGATCAACAAGTGATTAAATGTCAAGTGTTCCTGAGAGATCTTTTGATGAATCTCGTGGCTCTAGACTCAATAGTGCGTTTTGGTTTTCCTGAGTGGAGACTAGGGAGAGGGTCTCCTTCTTCAATACCAGCGATCTCTAAGAGAAAGCCAATAGATTATGTAGGGTTCCCTGTGAGAATGAAACAAGCTTCTGTTGAGAGAAACTTGAGTGGCTAAGAGGGTTTAGTGCATGCGTCACTGGGTCAATGACGACTTTTAATCTTCAATACCAGTGTCACTAAGTGACAACCAGTAGCATATGAATTGAACCCGGTGTCTGCCCTAAGTTGAATAATCTGGAGGGCTATTTATTTTCACCCTTTACTTTACATTTCTTTTTGATTCTTCAACTCCTTCTTTCTCCGATTCTCATTTTCTCCTTTTTATAATCATTCCTAAGGACTTCTAACACTAACTAATGGTAGTGTCCTTGGGTAGATCCCTCCGGCTCTGGCGGATCATAGGACGGTTATTCCTAACCTTAGTCACCTTGTAACTCCATGACTAACCTATGTTTGCCATTATAACCACTGTAAGTTAAAATATCTCTCAAAGGGTTTGTAAATGAAAAACATGTTTGAACCACAGTGAGAGATAAGTTTTTGCATAAATACTCCCCCTCCACATGTGCTTAATAGTTTATAAGGTTAAATGCACAGTGAGGAAAGAGCGCGCACTTTATGAATTGATCCACTAAGGATAGACAATCTCCCGCGAGACACGGTTACGTTGAATAGTTAAAGAGATACATTGTCAGCTTTTAGGTGACAACTAGCTCTAATAACTATCTTGAAGGTGTAGACAAACCTCGAAAGGTTGTCATACCCGTCAGAGTTCATGTCTATCAAGAGTTTCTCGAATGGTACTTTCTACTTGGACAAGTCCTTTGCGAGACACGTTTACATCACTAGCGAACTAGCTTGAAATTATTACCCGTCCAGGACAAGTCTTTTCGAGTTACTAACAGTTTAGTACCGTCAATTCGTAGGTTAAGTTTGAGGTACACAGATTCATTTGCATTTTGTACAACATATTTCTTATCACAGAATTTTCTCCCCCTCAAAAATGGCATATAAGATGTTATTTTTGAAACATTTTGAGAATAAATATGACCATTTTGAGTGTTGCGGGAAGAGTGACCACTGTGAACAATTTGTGAACAAAGTTTTCATCAAATACTCCCCCTCAACTAGTGATATAAACGGTTGAGGTTTTGAAATCATATGGGGAAGTACTTGTCTTTTTGAGCAAAACCTTGAAAAATGAAAGGTTTGATAGGTTTTACTCAAAAATAAGAAGCTTTCGCTCCTTTTATAAGGATTGTGGCACTGAGGCGTACCACAGGGTCCTTTCTTGACCATTACGGGTTGTACACTGTTATGTGTGCACAAGCCATTCACATATATAAACATTCATCAAAAATCATATGAAGGAAACAATTCAAGGGGTACCAGGAAGTGCAGTGATGTTCCCAGGAGTGCGCACAGGGCGTTGAAATCCGGTGATGTTTCTCCTGGGTCGACCACCAACATAGCTCTCCAAGCGTCTGAACTGATCCCTTCTGAACAACCGTTCATCAATCATGGTGATGATCCTTCTCACATCCCTTCTATCCTGAGAGTTCCAGCGCTTAGGATTCCCAACCTTCAAGCGTATATCCTTCAATCTGTACGCCAATCCATCCCTAACCATCTTCAAGGTATGATCCCCGAATTTATGGAGCTCACTACACGCCATTAAGCAGTTTCTGCGAAGTTCACTGCGGTAAACAATGCCGAAAGGTTTGCTGATGAGCGTAAGTTGTTTGAGCTGGTTGATGTCAGGAAGATCAAGCTGTGGTGGAGTGAAGTTTACACGTTTCTGATATGATTCAACAGCCATCTGGATATCTTCGACACGTTCTTTGATCACAATGCGTCTAATGAAGATGAGAACTGACTTGATGAATTCACATTGAATTTCAGTCGAGAATTGTCTCATACGACCCTGTACTTTGGCAAGATACATGTCTTCGATGTCGTTGAGAGACAAGTTCTCAAAGTCAGCCTCTGAGAATTCATAGTCCTGTTCATCTTGTCGTTTGACTATGATATTCTTCAAGAATGTGTAGTCCCACTTAGACTTGAGATCAATGTGTTTGATGGCCACGATGTTCTTTGAGCAATACACTTCATGTTGAGACTTCTGAACCAGGCAGCTTCTGTAGTAGATTCTTCGGCGTTCAGGCCAATGATGAATCCCATACAATGCATCTTGGTCGTATGCATGCACTTTGTCAGAAAACAAGTGATTTGCACGTTCCTCGATAGCTATGCAGTTTGAGTAGGTAGCCGCTGGGAATGGAAGAGTTAATGATGTAGCGTATTTTCTTGAACCGTCGCCACCATGGAGAAGAAAATCCAGGTCTGTGTTGAAGAAATATCTGAAGGGGATCCTTGGTTCATCTGGTTGGTCGATTGTTGGTAGAGGTTTGGTCCAGTCAGTGTAATATGGAGGGTTGTTCCGTTTAGTGAAGTCAATGTTTGCTTCTGGGTTGAACCAATCCATGTTGTTAGACATGGCTCGAGCAATGTTTTCAAGGTGATATTCAACCTCGATTGCACTTTCCGAGCTGTTTTTCAACAGAAGGAATGCGTCATTCTTGATGCGCTTCAACTCGGATTTCGTCATCTTCTTCACACGAAATCTTTCTTGCAAGATTTTTGCATGCTCCAAGGTACTACCGTCTACCAATTCTTGACCTTCTTCAGGGTAGGGAGTGTCATTAACAAGAGTAGCAAACCAATCAAATTCAGCAGTAATATCGTCATCAAGCCATGATACGACGTCATGCAGAGTCGTTTTCTTCTTCTGTTTTGAAGGCCTTGATGATGATGTTGGTTTCTGTACTTGTTTTGGTGAGGTGGGTTGTTGTCGGGGCTCAGGGACCTCTTCATCGTCACCACCCGTATACTCAAAGTGATCACCAGTTTTATGAGTCCGGGGTGGTAACTCGGAATCGTCCTGAGGTTTATCAGTAGAAGACCGAGGTGATGGAGACTTATGTTGAGAAGAAGTCCGAAGTGGAGGAGGTGGCATAGATGTAGATTGACCAGACTGCTTCTGACGTTTAGGTGCAGAGTCCTTATCCTTATCATCGTCATCTCTTGGCCGTTTGGGTTGATCGGCTGACTCCTTGCATGATGAACTGAGTTGAAAAGCAAGTAGACCTTCGAAAAATTTAGCTTCATCTGAAGTAAACGTTCCAGATCGCTTTGACATTTGCATCACTAGTTTAGCTATTAACTCAGATTCAGAGAGATCAGCTTCTTTGGCCATTGTATGTTTAACCAATTCGACGATGTTAGGGTTGAGTTGTCTGGAAAATATTTCTCTAGTCACACCGGGGACAGTGTCGAGAAGAAACTTGTGGGTTTGGTCTCTTGCTGACTTCTCCAGTTCCT